>JAIPRL010004532.1:0-37377 GCA_025469235.1 Pemphigus obesinymphae | reverse complement strand
GGTACAGTCTCTCAGACATGAGTTTGTTATTTAATTGAAAATTACACAGATAAAATGTTATCTTTGTTGTTATTTTGATCTGACGGTACATTGATAATATCGATATCAGTGTTACCACATATTATATAACACATTAAATAATTTTGTTCCGTTGATATAGTCACACTGCTTTTTGGGAGCTCATTATCAGCACGAACTGGCCAGTTTTTTGTTTACCGCTGAGTGCACAATCTGTTTTCATGTTATCTGTGTAAGTATTAAGCCTTGTATGCAACATTTAAACGCGTAACGCTTGACATTGAATAAATATTTAATAAACATTAAATTTGGTGGTTTGATCGAATGCTATTATATAGACCTTTCAGCAAACCTGCGAGCAAGTTAGTCACAATTTCTAACTAGTTTAAGTTAGAATATTAAAAAAAAAAAAAACTAACTAACTATAGTTACATATATAAGTTACTTGAAATGTTTATGATATATATAGTAACTTAGTTATATTATAAGTTGGTTGATTAATAAAACACCAACTGTTGGAAAAAAGTTACTAAAAAAGTTAGTACCTAAAAAGAAGTATATATATATTATATGTACCTATATGAGTATATAAAAAAAATATAATATACATTTTTTATCTTTATTTTGTAATTATTCCAAAAAATATAAATTATAATATTAATATAAAAACGCAGTTACACAAGGCAAAATAAAATATGATAGCCCGGCGTGGTCGGTCAATGGGAGTTGGGAAATACCCATAGAACTATCTCAAATCATGATAATAAATAATAATACATGCAAGGTGGATCTATAAAGTGTCGACACTCCGCTTATCAGTTGATCGAAAAATATACACCACTTGATAACGTCACCGGGAACACTGATTACCCGATGAGGGCTCAAAATTATATTTGAATATATGCAGAAATGCAGAAAAATAGTAAAAATCACGTGAAATTAATAAAAATAAATTTTTTAGTAAATCTAAAATGAGGACAAATTTATATCCTAGTATTCGAAATAAAAATAACACATAAAAATTTTCTTGTTATTTTAATTTATAATATTATACATTATTCTATGCGTATTATAATAAAAGAATATAATGATACATTATTACATGCGTTTTTTTTTTTTATTATTATTAAATATTGAAAATTCTCCATTAATTTTCCCTCGAATTTTTCTTATCTTTTTATTCACATTTTCTAATGCTTTTCATGTGTATGGTATACATTTTTCTAAATATATGTTTTTATATCAATTGCATTAATAATTAGTTTATTATATACCATATAAAGACTACGATTCTAATTTTAAAAATTGTATTGTCACAAATTTGAAACTGTTCATCGAGTTCAGAAAAAAAGTATTTATATAGTGAAAAAAAATACGAAAAAACTTATTCCGAATACGTATTTGAATACTTTTTATGAAAAGTATTTAAAATACGAGTAGTATTCCATTACAAAAAAAAAGTAATCAAATACTTTACAAGACTGGAAATACAAAACAAAATGCAAGTAAACAAACCAAGTAGGTATACTATGCCTGAGAAATTTGTTTTATTAAACTAATAGTAAGTACCTATATAGTTCCATTGTAAATTACTGTTACATTTTTATATAATAATTGCATTATAAATTAAACAATAAAAATATATAGTCTTTTATTTTTAACGATTACAATCCTTATATAAATTCATAATAATAAGCAAAACAAATAACCAGCTTTTAGTTATTATATACTATTTAGAAATAAATTAGTAGATACCTACTTTTAATATCATTTATCTGATTAGAAATAATATGTAATCGTATAATGTATGTTTCTACATTATTCTATAGTTATGAATGAAGTCAATGTTCGAGGAGTATCTCCAAAAGTTGGTTGTTCCAAACATCAAAATGAGTTAACAAAATATATTATACAGTTTTACGTCAACACAAGAATTATATTATATTTGCATGTAAACAATATAATCAACATATAGCACACAAAAAAAAAAAAACTGAAAAGAAGTTGAAGAAAATTTCAAGATTAATTTAATAAAAACACTGACAGTTTTTTAAATAATAAAAATAATAATATTTATAATAGTCTGGGAAAATAAGTTTTAATGTATAATATTTAATGAATGTGTTCTCATTTTCGTATATAAACATACACTATGTATTTCAAATGTTTGGACCTCGTCGGGTAGTCAGCGCTCCGAGTGGAGACAGTAAGTGGTGTAAAAATGTCAATCGATTTTTCCTCATGGCGTTTAAAGGGAGTGATTACACCTTATAGATCCACCTTGAATACATGAACATAATCTATGTTGTAATTTGATAATAATATTATGAGTATACCATGCTATGATAAATTATTTTATACTGCATTCTTATTAGGCTTCAGCGGCAATTTTAAATTGTGTACATAATCATATATTTTATAAATCACGTGATTTGAATAATTTTGTACTTTAAGAATAGGGTTTATTAAAAATAAATTTTAAATACAACTTTTTTCGAATTTGAAAAAATAACTAGTTACCCAATAATTACGTAAAAAATACAACTACTTAAGTTACTCAGTTACTATAAAAACTAAAATAAAAGTAACTAGTTAAGTTAGAGGTTACTGAAAAAAGTAACTTCTAACTTAACTTCTAACTTTCTAACTAGTTAGTGCCCAGACTTGCCTTTCAGTCAACCTTATTTGAACGTTCATAGAACAATATGCACGGCAGTGTCCAATGTAACATCTTATTATTGGACTACCTTTACAAATCTTTAATTCTGGCGATTGGATTTAAACCTCCGACTAACACTTATTTAACGATTTCTGTACTTACGCTTAACCGGCCGAGTTACGCTTCAATGATGTTGGAATTGTGGGTACATAAATTCTCCAGTAATGGTTCTACGGCGGCCAGACCGAGCTCGGATCAGTGGAAAAATGAGTCGTACGCCAAGGTATATAACATACTAAAAGTCACTTTTTGGGTAGTCCAAAATCAAATTTTGGATTGCTCAAAACTCAAGTAGAAGTAAACCTAGTGCTTCACGGTTTTGTCTACCCCCATTTTGCTTAAATCCCTTGTACAAAAGTGCCCATTAGGGGTGCAGTGGAGGGCATATTTTGATAATAATAAAAAAATAGGAATCTACCTCCAGCGATAAATATTAAAAATAAATGTTTAATATTGTTTAATAAACTCAAAATGACTCATTTTTATAATTTATGGAAAAATGGAGTTGTAATTTTGAAATATTCAATATTTTCCTATACCAAATGTTTAATGAATTATTGAAGAAAAAATCATCTTATTGTATAGAAACAATAATTATGAATTAATAATGAATTATGTTAAACTCGCCCATGTGTTTGAGCTAACCAATGTACAAATTGTTCAAATTGGAACAAATTATTTTATAGTGAACACTATAAAATATACCATAAACAAAATACAACACTATATATACACCACCAAGTATATATATTCTATCCGGCTTTACGACATTCCGATGAGTGATTTTTTTCTACCTTTAACCGAGACTGGCATTTATATAATATTTCAATTTCTATAATATTTAACTCTGCAGAAAATATTTATAGTACATCTTCCAATTTCACCCGGATTTTTGTCAAAATTAAGGATCTTAAAATACTGATTAGTAGAAATAAATCGATTAAGTTTCCTGAAAATTTTCAATTAAAAACTTGCACAAACAGTGAAATTTTAGTACATTTTGATCTTATAAAAATCCAACAGACTAATCACTAATTATTTAGAATCAAAAATTGAAAAAAAAAATAGTAATAAATTGAGCTTTATAAAAATGTTATAATATACATTCAGAAAACGAAATTTTCCCGTTTACTTGTTTTTGGTTAGATTAGGATTGAATTGATATGACTTCAAAGAGGAAAAAATTGTTATCAGTACCTAATTAATGATATACGGGTAGATACTATTTAACTTTCATCATTATTTTTTTTTTAACTAATTGAACGACCGAAGGTCTGAAATTTTTTTATTACAACAACATATAATCCGTACAATAAATTAATATATAAGTATTAAGTAGGTATAAGCACATTGTATAATATAAAATTATGTTCTGGTTGGTGTCAGTTGATACTGTCTTAATTTATAAGATTTAAGTACCTATACACAACTACTATCTTATTGTATAGTCTGCACGTATAATAACAATAATAAAACACGTAAAACATACGAACTATAAAAATATAATTTAAATGTAAATGTAAACAATAAAACAAAATTAATGATAGTTATTAATGACGGGTAGTTATTTCTACCAAATTCAAAATTCCACAGACACTGCAGCACCGGATACTTTGTAGACGAGTAATTTTTTCCATTAAATTATATGAATTTTTTTGTAAAATTTCCTGTAAAATCGCTCAACCCATGAATATTGCTGAAAATCTTGTAATACGTATTATAAATATACATATATTATAATGTGTACAAACTATGTATTGACGAATACTGTAGGGCAATGAACGTTTTTTCAGGATGGATGCAAAAATGTTTACACAAAAGTTTTTTTTAAGTTACTACCTGTATAGGAATTGTACATATGGGAAAACTGAAAAATGAAAACAATAAATATACGAAACCAAAATGTAATGTTACAATGACTTTCTCATATACGTTTTAAAAAGAAAAAAATTATAACACTATTATACGTACCTACGTAAATGTTAAAATATAAAACGGACTGAAATAAAACTGAAATAAAACCAATCAAAATATTTATGCTTAAGCGAGGGTATTTGACTTTTTAAAATAAAATATTAACCCCTTACTTTTATTTTGCAAATATTGAGTAATGGTATTTTTTTTAATTATTTTTAATTGTTAAAAATACATATTTTATAAGCCAAAACATCAGACAAAACATTTTTCTAGAAAACAATTTAAAGTTTTGAAAATGTACATAATGATATCTGCACGCGCGCGCGTATGCAGTAAAATACAGCCAACAAATTGATTTACGTATTAATGGTGACTTCTAAAAATGTTAATTGCTGTCAAAAAGTTTTGCCTTTTTAAACGTTAAAATCATTAAAAATATCTTTACGTTATATTTGCATAAAAGCATATTATTATAAAGAGGGGCCGCGGGCCCGGTTCTTATTGGATTTTAAGAAGTTTACCATCAAAATACGAAAAATATAAATTAAATTTTCCAGATCAACGTATTGAATTATATTCCTTCCCGCCATGATAGACGATATCGTTTTATAACCTCATTTATTTAATTTTAGACAGTTTTAGTGATTTAAATATACAAACTCTTGGAACTTTTCCCCTGTTTAAGTAACTAAAAAAAAAAAAATCTTAGATCCATGAATATTATTTTAGCATTCTCCTCCTGTACACCCGCTGGCCATAATAGGCACATCGATTTACCAAATAATTTGGCTATTGTACTATTATTTGTTTTTCTAAAATTTCAGAATTAAAAAAAAAAATTTTTATCGGGACTTTCAATTTCTGATGTGCCGATAACGACATTTGCGACGTATCGACCTTCCACGTCTGTAGTCTCACCGATACTCACCGACAACTTTTTATTTTCTACTTAAGCTCTTATAGAATTAATTGTATTATTGTTACATTCGCATACATAGGTTTTCCGTATTGGTGATTCTTCTGGAATTTTTTTTACCGCCGTGTACTTAGAGACGAAATTTCGTAAACTGGTATTTTTAAGCTTACTAATAGTAGGAATATTTTGCAGATATCATCATTTGACAAAGGTCTGCATTAAACGTACTATACTTGTCGGCAAATTATTCAAAAGCGTCTGAATGGTTTCACCGTCTTTCCCCCCCCCCCCCCAATCCACATAAGTGTTTGTCTTTCGTGACATATTGATTCACGGTGAATTTTTTTTCGACTGCTACTTTAACATTACAAATTTTACAGCATAAAATGCTACCATCAGTCAAAAATATTTCCTCTCCAAATTCACTAATATAAGCACGTAAACGGCATACCTACATCCGATTTTTCACTTTCGGCATTTTTGTAAATAAAATTACTATACAGAATCAATACGCAATATGAGTATACTACGTACACAATACTAAACGTGTGCTACACATGTTGTTCAATATTTACCACAAAATACAATCTTAAATCGATGTTTATCGTCCGATTTTCGAGATTACACACATCATTTCTTATATATTGTACTGTAACCAGCTCTCGAAATCGAATTGGGGAGTGTGCAGGGGGACGGATCTCTTCTACTATTTTGAAATATTTTGATAGATCCCCCACTAATTATATTTTACGGTATACGAGTTATATAGTTTGGGGGGAGGGGGAACGCTCATTTTTTAAAATCCTGATTTTATCCTTTCTTCTATTTTTTCAATTCGACCACTGACTATAACTGTCGACTGTCGTCTCCGTCATTACCCCGTCATAGTGAAATATACATCTACACGTTTGTAATATACCTACGGGAAATGCCTTTAAAATATATAAATGCCCTAAAAATATAAAAAATGCATTAAAAATCAAAATAGTAATAAAATGCAAAATAAAAGTTGCAAGTTCTACCTAATTCTTTAATACACGAAACGAATTTTGGGATTAGAAAACATTGTTTTATATTAGCTTCCAGAAAAAAATGATATTTTCATTAAAATCCGAACCCTAACAATGAGTAATATATAATAATGACCTATATTAAAATTAATGACTTAACACCTTTATTTAAGTAATAAAAATTATGTTTATAATGTTTTTTTTAATGTAGGTACCAAAATTTATTGTTTTTTTCTCCATAATATAGGGAAGAGGAGGGTAAGAAAGCAAGTTCGATTAGTTGGCGAATTGATTTTAACTGATTATTATATATTATCAAATAAATTAGTTTTCTAATATAATATTATATAGAAGGAGATTAAGAACATTTAGTTTTCGAAATTTGAGAGTAATAATCTTTATCGGATAGCAAAATTTGCATGCATTATTTCTGTGTGTCACTGATCAAATTAGTGTTATTGCTTGTTTTAGAATAATAATTATTATAAAGTATTATGTTGGGTAAATTGATGGGGGTAAGTTGACGATTATTATCGAAGTATAAAATGTTTCTTTTAGCCGTCTATTTTTTCACAATAAAAAATACATTTGTTATCAGATATAATAAAAAAGTCAATATATTATTATTATTTTTTCAATTAAAATATTTTATTGTTGTGAAGTTAATATATTTATAATTTTTTTTTTCAATTAAAAGTACATTTGTAAACATTTTTTAATATCTATTTATTACAATTTAATAAATTTTTTTGTTCTAAATTTTAATATAAATTTTATGCTATGGCATACATGTGGTATACATCACAGATTTAATACAAGTACCTATTTGTATATGATATTTACATAACGCCAACTTACCCTAGTAATATGTCAACTTACCCCACCTATATGGTAAGATAGTGAGACTATAAGGTTTTTTTAAAAAAATCAAAACATATACTTAAAATACATAATAAAAATAATATATAAAGGTACATAATAAAATATACTTCCAAAAATTAAACATCAAACATAAATAATAAATCTTCTATAAATGTTTAAAACTTAAGGTCGCCAACTTGACCACCTTTCCCCTATTTATGGAGAAAAAACAATATATTAATTAACAGAGTTAAAAATAAATAAACAAGGTTAAAACATATTGATGTAATTAGGTAAATCGATATAATGTTATATGGATATTATTGATATTAATAAAATAATGGGATATATCAATGAGTATGATACTCATAGTGTACCTTTTTGACAATTGCCTTCAAAACACTCGGAAGGCAATTCGAGTAAAAAGGTCTACTTTATCTGGATTCGAGAGACAATTCGAGTGTATCTATTATTCTGTTCTAAAAATTTACCAAATTATGTATTTAAATTGTTAGAAATTTCTGTAAAAATATAATTATTATTAAATGTCTGAATAACTTAATCCATTGGCCCCTTGAATTATTTGATCTCCGAGTGTATAAAAATTTATTGATACTAAAACAAATTGTTTTAAAATTATGTACAGAATTAGTTTATTGTTTTTATTTCACGAATTAACTGAAAAGCCATAATGTGATGTGTGTGAAGTTGGCGCATCATCTAAACGTAAACCGCTCTCGATATTTTTGTAACATCATTATTTCAATTTGTAACTTTTTGTAACCAAAGTGGAGGAGAATAAAACCAAAAAAGAAGGGGATTTAATAGAGAATTATACGAGGTGGACTGGTGTAAGTGATGTGAGTGCGGTAGATCAAATTGAGGACTAGGGTGGTGGACCTCCAAATAGTCGTGAGAACGAGCGAAGGAGAAGAAGAAAAACAACCAAATTTTTACGATTTGTAAGTTATGTAGTAATAGTGACTTCGGTGAAGTTACAAATAGTTACAAATTAAATTAATGAGTTGATAAATAATTTGAGAACGTTTACGTTTGGGCGAGGGGCCGATTTCACACGCATTCCGTTATCCCTTCGGTCCCGGGCCGAAATAATGAATTGTTATTATTTTGTATTTGAAAGCAATGATAAATCAATGCACTGGGAAATCGATTCTGAACCGAGTTTGGCGTAGTATTATCATGGAGAACAATCGGTACTTAACCGTACGAAAATCGTATTTATTATTTTTCCATTTTTTTTTTAAAAAACGTTGTGCCCAAGACACATTTACTACAAAAAAAAAAACCGAAAATTCAACACGTTCGGCAAGAGTGAGCTTTTCCCGACTCGTTCGTGTCGTCAATAATAATAATAATAATGATAATAATAATAATACTACGTATTTCCACCCTTTCGGGAATACGTTGTGTTCAAAAAAATTTCTCCGTTTCGGACGTGAGAAAATTGCGGTGGTACAAAATTCTTTGACCGTCCCCCGTGCACGTCTCGGGCGGTGTGCGCGCGTAGATCTACCGCAGTCCGTTGCCGGCGCGGGCGGCAGAGAAACGGCGGTGACTACGCCGGGTAAACAATTTTATCGTTCGAGGGGGACGCACGTCCGCCTTCTTTCTTTTCAATTTATGTTTATTCGTTCGTTTTATATTAACGGTCGTACAACGTGTATGCGCTATTATCACGTGCGATTTATCGACTTTCGGGATCTGCACGGCGCTCTGTGGCAATCGACATAGCCCATGTAATGCATCGGGTCCCTTTGACGCACGCACAGGAGTACACACGTATTTCGAGGGATAGTCGGCGAGCACTTATACAAAACGCTGTACAGGGAAAATTACTTTCTATCTTATCGTGAATCGTGTATTTTCGTCGGATTGAACGCTCGGATATTACTACTGATGTTTTCACTTAACAGGACGGCGGTGTATAATATCCACCACCGTCCGCGGTATAATATCCGAAAAGACTAAAAATATACTACACTGGCAGGAGCCTCACGATCAAAAGTGAAACGACTAAAAATTTTATTATATATACTACCCCGCATAAAGGAGGAAAATTAATCTGTGACGTAGAGTTTTTTTTTTTTTTTTTTTATAAAAATATTTTTGAACTAAGTAATTCACTGTGTTAAAAATGTTTAGACATTTATAATACTAGAAAATCAAGAGCAGTTATGAAAAAATAAAAAATAAAACACTACGTCTCATAGATATTAAGTCCTTTTCCGTGTACGTACTTAATAAAATTTGGTGTTCTAATATTGATTCCGGCCGTGTGATAGGTTTTCGTTTTCGTTTTCGTTTTCGAACAAATATCGCCATTACACAATGAAAAAAGTTACTAATACAGAGCGATTTTCTTATTGCTTTTAAAATTTACTAAAATATTTTTCATTGCAATTTTGACACTTACAATCATGATGTTCATTTCAAAAAATTTATAGAAAACTACCATTTGATAAAAAAAAAAAAAACTCTATTTTTTCCCACTCAACTTCATTTCGCCGACTTCGTTCCGGTTACGTCCATATGCGTCTCATACGGAGCTCTCACGACAATTCGCTTGAGAAGACATCGCATCAATGATCGCGCACGCACATACCTAAATAATATTGATTGATAAGATCAAAGTGTCGTAAGTTCCCGACGAGGCGGTACTCGAAATATTGACTTCGGATATTGTATATATATATATACGTTTACTCCCGTATTATACAGATGACAACCATAATTGAAATTCGTACGCTTTTCGTTGTTCCGCGTAAACGTGTTTCTCTCTATCTCTCTTAACAATTTGAACGATTTTATACCTTTTTTTTTTTTTTTTTTTTATCGCGCGCCTTTAGATTTACATTTTCCCGTAAACGTATACAGGGAAAATTGCTTACATCATCCCCTTAAAAAACACACGCGAACCCTGTGACACGTCTTGCACGACACGCCCGTTTTTGCATATATAGATAATAATACGATTATATAATACCTCTATATATATACACACACATACACAGGTGTACCTATATATGGACTCGGGTCGGCACGGTGTGATGGACGTGACGCGGTGATGAGATCCGTTTACATCATTATTATCGTTATTTTTCCGTATATTTTCACGTAATAATCGTAAAAGTTAATGTACGATTTTACCTATATATAGGTACGTATAAATCGCGGATGTTTTGGAGAAGGAGACAACGGGTGGAAAAAAAAAAACCTTTAATAACACTATTGTGAACGCGATGAGATTGCGGCCGGGCGTGAAAAAAAAAAAAAAAATAGAGTACTCATACCCATCTACGTATATACGTACGTATAATATAATACGTATATAAAAAACCTGACAACTGGAACAATTCTTCGCGGCGGCGGCGGCGGTTTACCGTATGTATATCGTATACCGGTAGATAGATATATGCCTGCTATAAAACAGCAGTTTATAGGTTAGGTGAGCGTATATAATATAGGTGTAGTAAATGCGCGCGCCCTGCGACCGCTCGCGTATCCGTTTCAGGTTAATTAAAAACAAAGTCGGCGAAGAAGCGAAATAAAAAAAAAATAAATAAATAAAAAATAAAATAAAAAAATGAACGCGCATAAAACATTTAATGACCACCGTTGAATAAAATAACGATATATATATATATGTGTGTGTGTGTGTGTGTGTGTGTATGTCACTCGGTGTATATAGTGTATACACCTATATAATAATAACACGTATTATAAATGTTCGAGTATACGGTGTGCACATACGGTTAATGGACGACTGTGCGCAGTTCGTCTTCGGCACATTTTCTCCTAGGACGTGTACATTATAATATATAGTATTATTATTATTATTATTATTATTATTATACACACACTGTGTACGCGATAGGAAAAAAAATGCATTTTTTTTTTTTTTTTTTGTCTACTGCACACATAGAAGTACACTCTATACGTTACACCGTACGTAAGCGCATATTATATGTATTTATATATATTCAAAACGAACGCATTGTTTTTAAACGGTCTGCATGCTCGGAAAATGCACCATAACCGTGTGTGGGATAATATAAAACGTATAGGTATATCTGGTATATACCACGAACAGCTATATCATTAAATATAAATATTAAGTACACTTAATCTGTATAACATATAATACGTACGTATATGTAAACGACATAATAATAATATAGTATATATACTCGCCATGGTCGAGAACTTTGCAGGTCTTTTGTTGGTAATGAAGACGTTTTTTTTTTTTTTAAAACGTGTCACGATCGGCGTGTGTGACGAAGTAGTTGTTGTAGAGTGCCCCCGTAACACTATCTATCAATATTATCGTAATATATCATTATAATATGTCATCGTGAATCATAATATAATCAGGGCCCGGATCGGCTGAGGGGGGGGGGCGAGATGCCGAGAAAAATCCTACTGTATGCCGCTGTTATAGCTTACTAGCTGTTATAGCCGGTACACTACAGTTCATTAAAATATTTTTTTCAAATGTCAAAAACGCTTTTTAGACCGGTAGAAATCCTAAAAAAGTGGTAGCCCCTTCCCTATCCGGCACTGGTCATATAATGGATACATAATATTATATTGTACAGTGACGGATTTCAGGGGGAGGGGTGACGTGGTTATCGCCCCCTTCTTGGAGGTTTTTTTTTTATCAATATTTCAGGAATATAAAATGGATTTTGAACAGGGATTTGGACTTTATTTCTCAATTTACCCTGTTCGTCCCTCCCCCTCTTAAATGAATACCCGATCTTGACATTGTATTATGCTTAATGCCGCCAGTGCTGGATTTACACAAGGGTGACATGGGCAACTGTCAGAGGCGGAAAATATTGGGAAAGAGTAGGAAGAACGTCAAATTTTGGAACAATTTGACGTCCCTATATATCGATCCTTCCCCCATAAAAAAATACGTGACACTTCTCCGTGAAAACTTCGAATTTTTTCAAGTAATTTTTACAAAATTTATAGGACGGTTATAAATGATCACACTTTTTTCCGTTATCCTACCTCCACTTCTAAATATTTTGTATAAAAAAAAAAAAAATGAAACAAATAATGGTAGTACACTTTATTTTTGTAATTATTATGTCTATCATTATTTTTCAACACCCAAAAGAGAAGGATGATGGTAGCTTACCGTAGCCCTCTCTGCGTACGTTAGCCTACTGAAGTCTATGTGAGCAAGCAAATAACTAACGTATCAATATCACCACTAGGCGCTGATACCCAGCAACCTTACGGCCCTTTTAAGGACCACCTAACACTTAATATAAATGGCAACCTGAGGGTATGCCACTTCAATATAGAGGGTATTTCAAAATCAAAATGTGAAGCTCTTTCAAAAATTATGGATAGAGAGAGGGTTGATGTGATTGCACTGCAAGAAATCCACATAAAAGATAATGAGGATATGAGTAAAAGGGGATTTATACAAGGCTACATACAATACATATATACATACGATACACCATAAGCAGTATGTCGTGGCCACATACATCAAGAAAGATATTGACGCATGGCGGATAACTTTCAGAGATAACAAAGATATGCAAATATAATAGCACAAATAGGACACGTAACAGTTATAAATATATATGTCACCCCAAAATAAATGGAGGTCAATTCCAATTAAGCTATTTGAATACCCTGCCTTATATGTTGGTGACTTTAACAGTCACAATGTCAAATGGGGGTATGATCAAAATGATGAAAATGGTAACCTACTCCAGGATTGAATCATCCTTCATAATGTGAAGCTCATATATAATTCCAAAGAAAAATGAACTTTTCGATCAGCAAGATAGTCAAAATATTACACATCAGATTTAAGCATAGCCGCAAGGCACTCTTAAAGTGACAACACAATGGCCACGAGACAAGTTCCAGGAAACTTTCTCCATAGCCAACACCGTCTTGTTGTGTTGGACTACGGTTTACATACCACTGATACGTTCCATACCAAAACTACGTTGGAATTTCAGGAAAGCTGACTGGTGTAATTATGAAAAGGATTTGGACCACATAATTTCATGGATTCCACCTAAAACTAGCTCATATGAACGATTCGTTGGAACAATTACATCTGTGGTGGGAAAACACATCCCTAGAGGCTTTAGAAAACAATACATATCAGGCTGGGATAAAGCACGCACAAACTATTTAAAGATTTCCAGGAAAATAATTACAGTGTAATAGCAGACAAGCTCATTGACAGGCTAAATATTAATAAGGAAACAATGATGGAGTGAAATTACCGAGAAACTGGATTTGGATTTCACGCACTCGAGTCACAAAGCGTGGGGCCTTATGAAGAGACTAGGTGATTGTAGTTGCGATAAGAAGAAACAAGAAAATGTGAGCCCTGATGAAGTGGCATCAAGACTTATTGAGATGGGAAAAATTCAATTGTGTAAAGATCACAGCAGAATCATAAAATCAGAGCTAAAACGCCAAAAGAAACTCGTCCAACAAGATGACATAGTCGGCGCACCCTATACGATAAGCGAGGTTGATATTGCTTTGAGTAAAACCAAAATAAATAAAGCAGCTGGATTCGATGGGGTTTATTGAGAATTCATCAAATACTCTGATCCCAGGATCCGTGAATGGCTTTCCAGTTTTTATAGTGATAATTTAGCTACAGCAATTATCCCGAAACAGTTCAAAAGAGCCAAGATGATAGCACTCTTAAGATCAGGAAAATCTGGATCAGAGGCTGCAGATTTTCATCCTATCTCATTGTACAGCATCACGTATAAGATTTTAGAAAGACTCATACTGGAGCGAGTACAGCCTTGCATTGACGAAGTCATCCCAGTAGAACAAGCAGGCTTTAAATTAGCTTAGACCTTAACTACTCTAATAGAAAATGGCCTACAGAAGAAGCTAAAAACCAGTGTAGCTTTCATTAACTTATCAACCGCGTATGACACGGTCTGGAGACACGATTTACTGTATAAAGTTAGTAAGGTTATTCAATTCCGAAAGCTAGTAACACTATTAGAAGAAATCCTAGTAAATCTACACTTCTAAGTATATTTAGGCAACAAAGGGAGCAGATGGAGGTTAGTGAATAATAGGCTTCCCCAGGGTTCAATATTAGCTCCAACCCTGTTCAACCTTTATATACATGATGTACCAAATACAGAAGGGATTAATTTACAATTTGCGGATGACATAGCTATCCCATACCAAAGTAAAGACCTAAAGGATAGTAGTGTATTTTTAACCAATAACATGGAGTTAATGAACACATATTTCCGCAAGTGGCGATTAAAGCGAAATCCAACGAAAACTGAAATGTGTGCATTCCATCTTAACAACAGTAAAGCTAAGAATAAATTTGAGACAGAATTTGACGGAGTAAGAGTGAACTATAATTTCTGTCCTAAATATTTGTGTATAACGTTATATCGTTCAAATGTTAAATCCTAGACCATTTTGATTTTCGTTTCACCTCCAAATAATTTTGTGCCCTGTCTATGGCTATATCCGTTATGGATTAATAATATTTTCCTCTTTGACTCAATACATATTGCAATGACATTGTATTTAATAAATTAATACGTTAATATTAATAATAAAATCAATAATCATACAATACATTTGGATAAACCTAAATAAATACGGGTAAAAGTTACGACCACTACTAACAGTAACGCTAATATAAATAAATTTTGCCCCCTCAAAGCGATAATATCATATCTACACTCTTATTATAGCCAATAAGATAAGATATTATGAATTACTATTGTCGAGTAAAAGTATAGTATAAAGCATAAGTAGATATTTAGTGTATACTATAGTGTATAGTATATATCAGTGGCGGGGCGTGGATATAAGCAACGTGAGCGTTACTTACATTGGAAATTTGAAAAATTTGATGTCATTTTTAATTTATTATTACATAGTTTCTTAATAAACAGTTTATATGTCGTGAGCAAAAATATCGTACGCACTGAATTGATAAATGTCTATGAAAGATATACGACATGTCGTACGTCAATGCGAATAAGGTAAGTAGTATAAGTCGTCACATTTTCGTGCTGTTATGTTATTTTCGAGCACTAATTTTCACATTTCAGTACACTAATTTCTATTAAAATAACTTCTAAATTTGTATTATTTGTTTAACGTACTTACATATTAAGAATTCGCTTCGAGAAAGAGAGACAAAGAGAGATATACAACCTATAGACAAGTGTGCAGTATTAATAAAGTTTACAGTTTTCTAAAAACACAATTTAAAATATCAATATATAATATATATATTATTTTGTTGTATATAATGAATGAACCCGCAAGACACCTGGTTAGTGGTTATGAACCGTTTATTGAACGTACGCGTGCACAAGTAGCGTAAAAAAGCGATTATTAGCATGCGTGTTATTATATTTAAAGATGCATATAAATATACGTATATTTAACCAAAAACTAGATTTGTAAAAAAAAAAAAATTACATAGATTCTATAGAGTATGAACCATATCACAGATTGAATTATAAAACCACTCTCTCTTTTTTATTTCAAAACATCAAGATAGAAGTGTTTCATTTTAAGCTTCAGCGGTTTAGAGGTCAAGGGCGTCTTAATCATGAATCCACAAAATTATATTAGTTTCTGCAGAGTGAATTAATAAAGCTATATTGGTCTGCGTTATTTAGCATAATACAAAAAATTTTATTTTGTAAAACCCAAACATATATATATATATATATATATATCATACAATTATTTAATTCAATTTCTAGGCAATACTCTTATGATGTAGGTACGTGTAATTATTGATAATTAATAATATTAATTGTAATAACTTTTAGTTGTTTGGCAAAAATGTCCTCAGTTTCTCACGCATTAATTGATCAGTACCTACGCCTAGAAGTTTAAACGATTAAATGCGGTCTTCTAAGTTGAATATACGTATTGAATAAGTAATAAAGTATAAAACCATAACCCATAATGTATTTTCCTCCTCCTCCTCCTCCTCCTCCTCCTCCTCCTCCTCCTCCTCCTCCTCCTCCTCATCCTACTTCTTCTTCTTCTTCTTCTTAGAATTGTATAATCCCTTTAGGCCCATTTCCGTAATAACTACTTGCCTCCAACGGTCTCTATCCGTAGCTATTTCTTCCCCATTCTCAATTCCAAGTTCTTTCAAGTCCTTGACTACTCTATCCTTTCATCTCTATCTAGAACCTCCTCTTGTTATTTTTGTGTTTGATTTCCATTTTTTAACCTGTCAAATTTGTCTCTCTGATCTCCACACGTGTCCAGCCCAACTCAATCTACTATTTTTTGAAACTCCGTTGATATTCGCTTATCCATACAGTTTTTGAATCTCCTGGTTTTCCCTTATCTCAAATTCTCCTTCCTTGTTAATTTTGGTCACACAAATTTTCGTTAATATCTTCTATACCCATAATATGTGAACTAAGTAACAGTAACAAGACCGACATGGTTTTATGACAGGAAGATTTACCACTTAATCAGTTTTAACTTCTATGTTTCTGATGCACTTGATAGCAAGTTAATGTAGTTATTATAGATTTCAGCATGGCTTGTGAAGAATTAATAACGAAATATTAACAAATAATAAATATATTAGATAAAACAGGATTTTTCGAACCATTATTCTCATGAATGTCTTAATATTTGTCTCACTGTCACCCATTTATCACCAATTATTTTTAATCTCGGCGGGTTAATTTTAAGGGATCATATATAGGAAATTTCCAAATAATGTGAAACTATTTAAAGTGTGTGTGTGCGTGTGTAATTGAATATTAGTGTGCGCAAATCCCGCTACCCGCAATCTTTATGAAAAAAACATTACCTACTAGCATTGTGTACACCGATAACGTACGTGTGTATGTAAATGATATCGTCGACGTTACACGAATTTCTTCTAATTTTATTCAAAATTGTCTATGTTTTGTACATCTTAGTGATTTATGGTGGGATCCGATTTGGATTTGGAAAACAGATTTAAATTTATTAACAAATTAACTTTTAATAGATTTTTTTACTTTTTCGAATTTTTAAATCCAATATTTTAATATTTGATCAACGAATATTATTAATTCGTTTTAAATTGTATAAAACAATTTTATGGAATAAATAAGAAAAAATATTTTAAAATAAAAAAAAAATCGATTAAAAGTAAATTTGTTAACAAATATAAATCAGTTTCTAAAATCATCATAGGACTTATTAATCAATCGCTACGAGTACGACGGACAAAAAATATATATTTTCAATGTGTAAAACTTAGGGCTAGGCACTGGCAAGAGGGCTTTTGCCAGGGGCGCAATAATACCAAAGGCGCAATTTCAATGAGGGTCCGTCTAAATTTAGTGATGATAATTTTAGGCGCGGTGCATCAGGAAAAACTGAGACAGAGTGAGCGTTTCCTTAATAATTTTGAACAGCAAAAAAACTAAATAATTCTTTCAACTTTCCTGCGAAAAAAATACTTCAATTGAAGGGCTCCCTGCAACAACAGGGCAAGTCCATTTTTTTCGAAAATCAGTTTTTGATCGTTTTGAATGCGCCATATCATCACGGTTAATACTGTTCAAGAACAAGGTATGTCCAATCATTATTTACGGAGATAACGTGCAAATGGACTTACCTCTTTTAATGTTATATGCATGGTCAAAAACAAGGCAAGTCCGAACTTGCCTTCTTTTTGCAGCTAATATATATATATATAGGTCATACTGTAGTATTTTTTATCATATATTTTCTGCTTGATAACAATATTTGTATTTTTTAATTCTTCACTATTGTTTTATTATTTAGTAACTAGTTAGAACTATAAAATTGTAATTAAAAATATTGTATTTGATGATAAAAAAAATCATCCAAGTCCATACCAAAATAATAAACATGAACAGTATTATACTCTATGATGTACAAAGCATTATTCAATATTTAAATATTATTCGGTGTTAACGATCACTTATAGTGGTTACTTATTTTTATATGTAACGATTTTAATATTAAATAAAAAAGGAGATATTTACGTTAAAGATGGTTTTTTTTAATGATATTTTTTTAAGGTCAGCAAGAGGGGGCGAGGAGGGTGTACTGTCTCACTAAGAAAAACAATTTTGGGTTGGCAATTGTTTGGACAGTTCAATCGACAAATTTGTGAAAAGCCCTCGTTTTTCTTATTACTCTACCACAAATATTTCATAGGAACGACAGTGATTGAGGAGGGGGCGCAAATTCTGTTCATTGCCAGGGGCGCTATTGGGTCTTGCTACGGCCCTGGACTAAAACTCGACCGCAGAGAGCCGCCGTAATAAAATAATTTGTTTTTTTTTTTTTTTTTTTTTTTATTAAAAATTTTACAGTTGTCGTGTTCACCGAGTTGATTGATATGGACTAAATTGATTTGGGACAAGAATAACGATTATCACTTAACTCCGAGTATAATGCACTGGTATGCGTGCATTGATGCATATAATATTGTACCTGCCCAATTATAACTATAAAAAATATGTTATCCGTCCAAACTCTTAGTAAAGCACAGTGAATACTCGCAACAACTTATATAGACTTACAGACCGAAGTAAATATTATTATAATTTAATTATTACGTGCCAGGTAATAAAATATATTTTACACGCGTCGATTATGTAGTATAATGCCTATATAATACTCGTATAGCCCATAGGGCCGTAACATTATAATATTATCGTGTTTACTTTTCGATTTAAACTTTCTATAATTTTATTTTCGTTTTTTTTTTTTGACAAAAACGTATTTTTATGGTCAAACAAACGTCTCGATATTATACGCGTGTGTGACCTTCCGGGGGGGGGGAACACTGTCTGCGTTCAAACGTGGTGCGACTGCAGTATATAATATACGTACGTATATAATTCTAAGTGTCGCCCGTTTATTTTTTCCATTACCTAATTGAAATGTTTCGAAATCGGGTTTGGTTTTTATGTTTTTATGTTTTTTTATAATACTCTTGATTGTTTAAAGAGACCAAAAAAAAAAAAAAACACCCCACTCACTCGTTTTTTTTTTATGAATGAACCTCCGATCTTATCACCGTGGGTATAGTGTATATATATATAGGTATACACACAGGGGATGAGAACCGACCGAGAGAGAAAAACACCCTCTTAGGTTTTTTTTTTTTTTTTCGATAAATATCTCCGGACGCGAAACATTGTAGTGGATGAAGAAGACGTTCGCCCGTCCTTTATTATCGTGCGTACCTTTCCTATAATTCCTTTCCAGTTCGAGTGCGTGTACACGACGCATAAAAATACACGAGGGTTACATGCACGCCGATGACTATAATAAAATACGACGATTAATTGATATTCGATTTTTCGTTTGCTCCGGACGACGCATTCGATACGTTCCGTGTAGATGTAATCGGCAAATTAACGTACACATATCGTCTACCGTTTTCCTCCGACTTTTTCGTTTTCTTGATAATATCTGTCGTACCTATACGTAAAATATCCGTTGTCGTGACGTCTCGAAAATCGAGAAATCCCCATCGGCATGACACACGCACGTTGAGGTTTCGGGCGCGCGTAAATCGTTCCGGTAAGCCGGTACACTTGTTTTTCGGTTGTCTTACGCCCGAAAAAAAGAAAAAATATCTAAGGTATCTAAAGTATCTAAGGTACCTTACACGTACGATGTGATTGAAAAAAAAAAAAAAAAAAAAAATACGAAAAAGTGAAAAAATTTTTTTTAAAAAACACACTACAGAAGATTTTGTACGCTCGACCGACGGCTTTTACGTACATTTTAGGTACAGATACCGTCGTACGTGCATATTACAATATCTATACTTACGGAGGTCGTTATGGTCAACTTAACTATTTTCTTACAATTTGGTGTGTACCCTTTTTAATATGCAATCTTTTTCTTTAAGTGAGTGTTTTTCATTCTCAAATATGTGTACCAAATCTTATCGATCGTACAAATATAACTTCAAAAATATTACAGCATTTTGGATGTACCTAATATAAATGTATTCCATTCTATTGGAAAACATGTTGTAATGGATTTAACATTATGCCATTATGGTTCTGTAAAGGATTTTTATTTTTCAGGGCATATTAAGGTCATTTTTCAACTTTTTTTCAATAATCGTCAAAAAATTCACGAGTTTACTATTATTATTTTACGTAATTTTTTTTTCCGCATTTGTGCATACATTTTAGTTTTAAAAAGTACATTACACAGTAAAAAGTTTGCGAAAAACTGCAAATAATATCAAATACGTCATATAACCAATATGATAACTAAAAAAATAAATAAATAATTTAAGTACCTAATTTAAACAATTTTAAAGGTTTTATTATGTTTTTAGTTTATAAATTGAATTTTTAAGGGCATTTTTTGAGTATTTTAGGTCATACCTACATGCATTTTTTATGGCATTTTTATAGGTTTTTTCGGGCATCAACATATGAGCCTTAATTATAAATGATGAAGAAAAAAAAATCGATTTAAATCGAAAAAATCGATTCACTACTGCGAATCGCCCATCACTAGCCTGTAGTATTTTTGTATTTTTTTTTAACGAAATTGTCAAAATTCCGATGCACCTCTTCCGGTCATATCGCGTATATTATATAGTCTTAACCGTTTTACGTGCAATTTATAAAACATTTTAACGACCCCGAACGGAGCGAGGATTCTGGTGGTTTAACAACGATGATTTTTTTTTTCTGTGGACCATTTTCCCATAGAGTAGGAACTCTTTTGATAGCGTATTAGTTCTAATTTGGTACCGCGAAGAGGTCATTTTTCGAATTTTTAGTTATTTCCTTACGATAATTTGAATATCACATTGATATATTATCTCATCTTGAGCATACCGAACGTTGGTTTTAAATTCCATTCGTTCGGACGGCAAGGAGAATGCAAGGTGCAAAGATCTAATTTGTGAGAAATTTACACATTTTTAACCGATTCGGTACGCGTGAGTGCCACATCATTACTTTTTTGAATTAATACATTTATTATTTATACTAGGTAGTATATAATATACTCACACATTTTCCTTAATTTTAAATTCTTTTTCACTAACTGAATTCGTTAAAAATTTGTAACAAAAAACCACTTTTGAAATATTGAACGTGAAATTTAATGTATAATTTTTGGATTATGAATTGTATTTATTATAAAAGTATATGCGCCATTATCAATTCATAGTGGTTTTGCTAATACAGAAAAAAACAGAATTTTAATTTTTAAAAAAGCCGGTCGGTGGGGGGTGAAAGCACTTCGCTCGTTGGGTGTCAGTATGATGTACTTCGCTTACTGGACTTGGACAGGATACTCTTGATGGATGTATTACATTTTAAAGCAATAATAAATCATTGCATTCAATAATACGATTCTGAGCATAGCTTCGGTGTAGTAGCCATAGGTAACTCATACCGAAAGGTTACAATTAAAGAGTTAGAAAAATAAACATCATTGTAAAAACTACTAGCTCCCTCGCTACGCTCAGAATCTAAAATGCATTTTTTCCGTCGATATTTTTATTTTAGTTAAAGTAATACACGACTTACGGTACATTGAATTTTTCAGGTCTTAAAATCGCATTTTATCAACTATTTACATTTAAATACCTCGAAATTGATAATTTTGTTGAAAAAAATTAAACTACTATAAAAAAAATTGTGATTACGGATTTTTAAGATTTTTTTTAATTTAATTAAAGTAATGTCTATTTAATATTGAGTAAAATTGTCAATTGGGTAAAATCCAAAATTACTTAGAATTAGGCTTAGAAACTTCAAAATATAAAATATCTATAAACAGTCTAAAATTGCAAAGAAATTTTGAAAATTTAATCGACGTAAGCACATTACTAAATTAAATATTTGATGTAAATTTCAAGATTTTATAGTCATTATTTTAGAAATTACAAAGAAATGAAAACTCTCGATTTGACGAAATCGTATTTTTGCCATTTTTTAACAACATAAACATTTAAAAACGTAAAAAAAAACCTTTAAAACTGTTTAAATCACTTAAATTATTTATTTTTTAGTTATTATTTTATTAATTACAATTAATATACATGCATATTAAATAACTAAAATACATATAGTGAAGTATGAATTTGAAAATTTGTTTTATGTAAAACATGAAAATATATAATTGTATAATTATAATAATAGTAAACTCGTGAATTTTCTGACGATTGTTGAAAAATAGTTTAAAAAATGATCTAAAATAACAAAAAATGACATTGAAATGTCAGAAAATGCCATAAAAAAATAAAAAAATACAAAAAAATGCAAAATAAAAATCAGCTATTTAGATTCGTATGTTATTGAATCATATTTTTAGCTAGGGAAGCATCACCTAAGACGTTCCGAAAAAAAAAAATAAAAATAAAAACGCGAAAGTCATCGACATCCGGGCCCCAGTTATAAATATATATGCGTGGCGTGCCAAAGTTGAGCCTGGAAAACACCATAGATCTCGTGCCGGAGTCTAAGGAGTGAAGGACCCGCAGGACCGACAGTTACATATTAGACATAATATGTCCAAAGGAGAAGCCCAAGAACTGGGCGGACAGATCACGAGATTCTTGATAAACGAAATTAAATCATTTCAGTATTTTAGAATGCGGTCCAACGGCCAAAATTAACATAGCAGAACCCGCTTTTAACGTGAATATACGAGTGCATACGATTCCTGTGAAAATGTATAAATTTATAATATTATTTGATGTGAAAAAAAAAAAACGGTGCCACTCCGGAGGAGCATGCCGGAAGGATTGTAATGTCGTGCAGTCTTAGCGGTTATCATATTGAGTTTTAGATTTATACTAATATAGTTTTAAATAATTATTATTAACAATTATATATATATATATATATATATATATTACCATAACGCGTACCTAGTGAATTTCAATGAGTATCTTATTGGCGAAAGATTTAAAAAAACATTTATAATGTGATCAAAAATATTTCTCACTTATTACAAATCTAATCAGTGCTGTCATAGTTTTTAACGTAGAAACCCATTATAATTTACTGAATAAAAAAACATTATTATACATTTTAAAAGTATCAAATTCAGCGCGAAACATCCAATTTTATTATTTGAAACCGTCACGAGATGTACGTTATTTTTGGGTCCTACGATGGACTCCGGATCATATTACAATAGCAAAATAAAGGTATTATAACTTTATTTATATTATTAATTGCGTATTTTGACACATCCCCGGGGTGTTTGCGGAAAAATTTTAATCAATAAATATCAACAAAATGTTTGGCCATCATAATGTATTGCCAACCGAATAGGACGTATTGTTTTTGCGCATGTTTTTTCGCATGCTGGGCATTAATGAGTTAATAAGTTAACAGTTACGTTAATTTAGAAATGATTTATACATTTTGATTTCATATTGGGTCTGTTGTCAAAATGGTCGAATAAAAATAAAGTGGTTTTTGTCGTTTCCAATAATTATTATACTATAAAAATTCTTTAATTCGCGAAAATATAAATATAACAAGAATAACAATATAATAATCTCCCCGTAATATAAATTGAGGAATATATTAGATTTCCCACCAACAAACAATATTTAGATAGGTAATAATTTTCAATGAGCAATATCCATTTGTTAACATTTTTAAGAAAAGAGTAGACACCTACACTAATTAAACATTTTTATGAATATATTTGTTGTTAATTTTAATAATAATTATTATAAACACGTTGTTGTAGTATTTTCAATAATATCATGTTAATTGTTTTCAAAAAATTTTAAAATGCTTTAAGTACAAAAAAAATAAACAGTATTTCCAAGATATCTTAGAAATTAACGAAAATGCCCGATTATCAACATTATACAAATTACTCGATTTGTAATAAATTCAACATGCTGGATACTTGTCTTCTGAATCAAATATTACCAGTCAGAGCCGTCTCAATAGGGGGAGGGGGGAAGCAATCGGCAAATAGTAGAAAAAATGGATGGCCTTTTTTTCGGGAAATTATACAGAAATTAAGTATTTTTCGGAATTTTAGTCGGCAAAATGGAAAAAAGTTGATTACCTTTTCTTTTTTTTTGCTTATTTTATGTTTTGAAGAGAAGTATTATATTATTTTTTTTCACACCCCCAAAAAATCTTTCTTTTGGACTGCCATACAGTTTATTATTATTATTATTATTATTATAACTCAAGAATTTTCTACACGTGACCTATGTATATCTAACGTCATCGTTCGCGGTCTCCCCGAGACCTCTTCATCTAATTTAACGTCTAAAAATGCTGGTAACATACGCATCCTAACTGATATTTTTACAAGTATTTGTACAGATACGCCAACTGAGTTCAAACCTATTCATTTTGAGAAATACATCACCTCTTCCTCACGACCAATCGAAATTATCTTTAACAGTCATGTTGTGGCCCCTAGTGTATCTTGTCTGGTTTTCGGTACACCAAATGACGATCGCAAACGTTTCAACCTTAAATATCGATGGTTCGTGATAAGACTCTTCTCGAACATTCTTGTCACATTGAGTTAGACAGTCGCACTAAAACTACTGATTCTGATTTATCAATTATCTAACGCAATGGTAACCCATGCGTGCTGATATCCTTGTTAGAACACTCAAATGCCATCCCCCACCAGCTTCAATTATAAACTGTCTTTCTTCTTCAGTTAACTTATATTTGGCTTCTACTAAAACTGTCTCGGTCTATGTACAAAATCGCTAAATTTAAATTGTAATACTACTAATTTTAACTTTATTTTAGATTGTACTTACTAAACATTGGCTTAATGGTAATTATTTTTCTACTGAACTCGGTAGTAATTTTATAATATTTTCAGATGTAAATAGATTCTCCCTTACTAGTAATTGTGAACGCGGTGGTGATGTGCTCACTGCTGTTCACAAAGACATTCATTCCTTTCTACTTTCTGTATCTGATAAATCCACTGAGCACTATTCGTTGGATTTTTTCTAAACTCCTTGAACATTATAATCGGTAGTGTCTACCTCCCTTTCCTATGTTCCGTCGACTCGAATAAAGCCTATTTATTTACTGTTGATACCTTTATTTATCAATATTTTCCCATTCCTTTATTCTTTGTAGTGAATGCAACCTTCCCCATAATTCTTGATAAAATGACGTCCATGGTCTTTGCTATTATTCCATGAACAAAAAAAAAAATATATATAAAAAACAATCCTTTTTGTCTTAGGGATAATTAGGTACATAAAAATATGGCTAGAATGACAATTTTAAAAATTCTAACCACCCACATAAAATACCTTTTAAATAGCACCTATATAAATAATACGTATATGTATAATCAGGAACGAATATCTAAAAAAACAGAACGTTAAACGCATGATTTAGTACTGATGAGCAACAAAAAAAATGGTATATTTTACAACAAATGTCAAATTTTATTATCATAACATGGTCATTATCAGTATCCAACCTTTAATTTGACTACAAATTTACAATAATATACATACATTATCATAAAATAAAACTAAAAACTTTAAACTGAAAACATGAACTATTTACGAAAATTAAACTATACTCTAATATATAGTGGAGAGTATATACTCTCCACTACAGCCCTATATTTATTACATATACTGTTAAGGTGGTGGAGATTAATTCAACACTTCTTTTTTTTATTTACGTCCAAACTGTATTCCTTCCTAAATTCATAAATTTGTTCCATTCCACTTTTATTATTTAATATGATTCGAATAGGTAGCAAATATAGCTAGTAAAACATCTATTGAATTGGCGAAAATTAAGAACGAATAAACCAAGAAGTTAGTACAAATGTATTTTGAATTTGAGAAAATGAAACTCAACTACAAAAGGTACTACATATATAATTTTAAAATCGGTCTTTATAAGAGTTTGTTAAAATATAAAAAAAACGTATTTATACTTATGAATAAATGCCTACGATTTAATATTATTAAACAGATTATCATTTCACCAATGTCACTCGAAAAAGAACATACCACTCTCTCTAATATTCAATTCACTATTAAAAATTTACCAAAAAATAAATCGTCTGATTATAGCAATCAGGTGGTGTAATTGGGGGGAGGGGTTCTCCGTGTCTGGACACCCCCAACTTAAAAAACTTAGTTTGACAAATGTATTATTATGTTATTAAAAATATCTAAATCAAACTGCAAAAGTGTTTGTTTTAATATTATTTTATATCCCTTACAATTATAAAAACATAGCATGTTTGGAAAAATGCACTTTCTAAGAAACTGAGCAGTTTTAGTGCAAAAATGCATCTATATAAAATTAAAAACCATGGATGTGTCTAAATGTTGTCAAGGATTTTGGAAGGTTGTTGATGGGAAAAATATGAGAAAATCTCGGATATTGTGGTTTTATTTGATAAAACTATTAAAAGACCATATTATGATAATTTTTTTAAAACAAATGTAAAATCAATTAAAGTATTTTTTAGAAAATTAATCCCACAAAATACATTCCATACATACATATCGAGATGGATTTAGGTGCATCAAAAGCACAATACACTACACCTTTGCACAATCCAATCGTTATATGTGTAAGGTGTAACTAGTAACTACCTACTTCCCAGTAGTAAATGTGATCAGAATGGTACTTTTAAAAGGTTATTTTCTACTTTCTATTTTTCGATAAACGTTTGAAGGAAAAATAAACCGGGAAAACAAAAGAACGAGTTATTTCCTCGAAATTTCAAAAAATATAAGAGTTAAAAATTTGAAATTTTAACAGAATATGTATTTGACTATTATAATATCTGTATATTACGTTATACATTTTTTAATTAGAGGAAATTGCTTTTAAATTAAACATAATATCCACCAGTATCCTACCTAATTAATCATTTGAATAAAATTGTAAACTCTATCTAAAAATATTATAATCATTATAATGATCAGGGCCGGATCCACGGAGGGAAATGGGGGAAAATCTCACTCCCAAAGTCATGAGAGGTTTTTATATAATAAATTTATATCATAGGCTTGACCTCTTTTATTTTTATTATGTTTATTTTTATAAATTTTTGAAACAAATTCCCCACTTCCCATCCAAAATCGACTCAGTGGCGTGTGCAGGGATGGGCTCAGTAGGCCCGGGCCCGTCTATATTTTTATGTGATTTGTCTTGGTCAATTGGAAATATTTTAAAATACATTTATTGATAAATATACATTATTACTTATAATTTTTAAAGTAATTATTCATTTTCAGATAATTTGACAAAAGTTGATAAATTATTATGAATTTTAACTACCTATACAAAATAAATTTGATTTATCAAAAGCATATTTTAATGTTAAATTATACAAGAACAAAAAAATGATTAGCAGTTGCATATTTTGTAAGCCAATTACGTACTGTATTATTGTTGAGTTGTGTATGATTTGTCTATTACAGCTAGATTCATCAATTGAGTATGAGTTCTATTTTTAAATATTTTTGGAAGAATTAAATTTAAAAAACCACTAGCTCCCTCGCTACGTTCAGAATCTAAAATTTTAAAGTTATTTGAATTTATCTTTCCTCTTAATACTTAACTCATTTTCATCTTTTATTGTTTAATTTAATCAGATAACACGCAAATTATATAAGTATTAAATATCTAAAAATAAAACAATACTGGACTGTTGTATAAAAAATGTCAAAATAATAACAATTGATATAGATACTCAAACGCCTTACAGCTATTAAAAAACAGTCAAAATATTCAAACTATTACCAGAAATGAATAAAAACCCGCTTTATATCAATGTCAACAATTACCGTGGATAGTTTAAACCGTTTTCATTCATTATAACAAGAATATCAGAAAAATTATTCTAAGTTCTCTGAATCTAACTCAGTGGCCCGTCCATAAAATTAGTTCTAGACGCGCCACTGAATCGACTTCTAGATCCACCACTGATAATGATAATATGAAATTATTATATTATAATTATTATATTATAATAATTTCATTGTACAAACCCGATAAATCACCTGTACTGAACCATCCAATCGACCAATATTAGGTCTATTAGATACCTACCATTAGTTTTGGAAATTTCATAAAATAAAATAATTTTAAAAATAATTAATTAATCCTGATAGGAAATGATTATCAACATAGTACAACTAATAACCTCCAAAACCAGCAATCTTCCCTGAACTTTAAATTATTAAAATGTATATTTATTTTACAAATTGTATAATTAATATCTTTTAACGATGTTTTAGATGAAGTTATGGGCAAATTGTGATCAAAAATATACTTAATTAACAGTTTGTTACATACATATATATATTTATATAAAATGATGTTGTTAAATTTCGCAATATATTATACAAATATGAATTATTAGTAATAACTATAGAATTATTTATGTGCTTACTATTTAAATAAAAGTCTGAATAAGATAATTCATTTTATCAACATATTAAATTATTAAATTTTAAATTTTAAATATTAAAAATATTAAATAAAGTATTTTAAACTACACTTACATAGCTACAATGTACAATGCTATACATATGAATCTAAATAAAACGACCATTCTATAATAGATTCTGAGAGTATCAAAATTGTGTTGTTTTACAACATGTTTTTTTAAGGGGATTAGACACATTAATTAATTTTTTATTTTCAGAATTCAGATTTTCAGACTTGAATGTTATAGTTTAAATTCAATATATCATTATTTATTACATTTTTTTTTGTTTATCAAGTGAAAGGAGCCCAAACAATTTGGCCCCCTTATGGAAAAAATATTGGCTTCGTGCACGGTGTAGTGGCACATATGGACGTGCTGTTGAATAATTCGACTTTACCTCATACCTAAAAACATGAGCGCCCATATGGTAAATTTCGGTATATTATGAATAAATATACGGAATTTACAAATTTGAAAAAAAATTTTTTGTATTATTTTTACTACCGGTTTTAGAAATAATTATTAAGTGATTTTCCAAAAGGGGAGAACATGTCCCTGTCCTAACTCCTCCATCCCTCGCCCAAATATGCTTAATATTATATAATCTATTATCAAACCAAATGAATATATAGTAATAAAAAATATTGTAACAAAATATTGGAGTGGTTCGACCGCTACTGGTCAACGGGTGACGCCAGCCCGATATAAATAGTAAGTGGGTGAACTTCGAAATTAAGTCTGGCCGATAAATTCTAGCTTAATTATCATTCTCAACTCATTGAAATACATACGTTCAGAAAAAAAATTCACAAATTTCAAATCATCAAAACATAATAATGAAACATGACCGACTTTTTCTGATTAAAGTTTTGAACTAGTCATACACGAAAAAATAAATTTAAAAAAAAGGTGTCTAAAAAAGTAGATTTATACTAAAATATTTGATGTGATAAAATTTAAAGCTAATAGTTTAATAATATTGTATCTTTTAATAGCAACACATTAGTTTATGTTATTCAAATTATTTATCTATTTTAAATTTATCGTATTATCGTACAAAATCGTAAAAATTATTGTTCCCGAAATTTCCGTATTCAGTTTTATTAAAGTTCGACCATTTTTTTTTTCAAAAGTTTACTAAACAACAAGTGTTTTAAAAATTTTTACTATGTAGTCGATTTGTAATTTATTTATTTTTACACGTTTTAAGAACTGTAGAAAAAAATAAAATAAAAAAATCGATAATTTTGACAGCTCATAAAACGTGAAAAATGCAAATATCAAAAGTGGACTACATCAGTCTCTAAATAATGTTGTTAGCTAGACTTTGTTTTTTATTTCGTATTTCTAACATGTTTGTAAGTTGATAAAAATGAAAAATTGGTTTTTTATTGAATTAGTTGTCGGTGTGGCGTATTGCGATTTGCAATTACAGTGAATACATTTTTTTTTTTTTTTTTCATTTTTAGGGGTCAGTAATAACTTGTGGGTACTACCTACAATTATACTATGCACATGCCTATATGATTATATGAATATAGGTTGTTGTTGTTTGATTTTGGGAAATTGAGAGTCATGAGTACAGACAGGATTTAATCGCACTAAAAATATATCAAAATTGCACTAAAAACATGTCGAAATTGCAATGAATGTGCACATCGTAATTATTTTTGTATTGTAAAATTAACCGAGAAATAATAGTTAGGTAGTACACTGTATTATGCGGCGAAGAAGAAAAAAATAGCAATAAGTTGCAATATAGGATATGAAACAAGAGAATAATTAGTCCGATTCGTGTACATATTTGATATCAGATTTGATTTGTTTGATGACAAAAAAAAAGTTGCAATATCCTATGCGAAATCCGGTGTTTAGTCATAAGTAAGGCTCGGAAGTTGTTGCATTTGCATGTTTTTTGAGGGCTATTAGATTTATTGCTAAGTAAGTTAGAAATAAATTTCAAGACACAATGAAAAATATATGAAAAGTTTATAGTGCATATTTTTGCATATTTGGTGATTTTTTAGTTTTAAGAACATATTTAAAGATTAATGGTAATACAATTTAAAAATACAATATACATATATCGTGTTTTTAGGATTTATAGAAGTTCCAGATGATATAGCCGGTCACGATATTTTAAAACCTACTTTAAATATGTGACAATATTACTTCCACTGACGTTGAACGCCGTTTTTCAAAATATAAAAAATTGATAACGCATAATCGGCGCTCTTCAAATTTTGAAAACATTAAACAATGTTTAGTGTTTCAATGCAACAATTTTGAAGATAAAACACTAAGAATAAAATTATATCTTACGCAATTTAATTTAAATTACTTTTAATTATGTAGGTACCTCTACTTAGCGATTTTCCTAATTTTTATTATTTATGCTTTGCAGATGATATGTAATGTAATTGAATCATTAGAAGAGAAGAAAAAAATGTAAATTTTTAAAGTTATTTTAAAAATAAAGTACCTATGGAAAATTTAAATATAAAAATTTACTTTATACAGATATTTTTTTTATCATTCTTTAATTTTTGTAATTTCAATATATTTATAAACTTAATAAAATACATTAAACTATCCTAAGAATATTTACTCGGAACTACATATTTGTAGTTTTATAAAATATTTGTATTTATATAAATATGTATGTAAAAAAAAAAAATGCATATTTTTAGAGCATATTTGTATTTTTTTAAGTGCATAAATGCATGCATATTTAGTAATTTTTAAATGCATTAAGTTCCGAGCCCTACTCATCAATATTATACCTAAGATGTTTTCACTAATTTTTTAAAAACAAACATATTTTTTCAGGATAATATTTTTGAACCCAGATTAAAGATTATTAATCAAAATTATTCTAGGCGTTTCTTAAAAATCATCACATTTTATACATACATTTCTTAAAATTACTGTGTTAAATAAGTATACTTACATAAATGCTACTATAAGATTATATTGATTGATTTATTTTTCATTGAACTTACCTGAAAAATAAAAGAAACATTTCGATTAATATTTTGAATGTTTTATTTTTAGATACCTACTAATATATATATCTATTTTATATATTTTTTACTTACAAACAAAAATTATTGGCCAAATTTTAATAAGTTGACACAAATGAACCTTATTGACTTAAATTAAAGACGTTCAATGGGTATTACACTGTGAGCATAAAAAGTAATTTACCAACGAATAAAGTCTCGAAATATGTATGCAATTATAGTTATGATTAAAACCGGTAAACCGTGAACATACGGTAATTGTCGAATCCACGATAATAACCAAACCCGCGGTAATTAATAAGCTCACCGTAACTTCCAAAAATACCACAATTATCGGATAAATTTACGTACCGAATTACTGGTATTTGAATTTAGAATATCAAATACCTCCAGCTTAAATCCGTTTATTTAAAAATTACATCATAATATATAATTTATCATAAAACTAAAGATGTCACATTTTGGTATTCCACTGATTTAGACATTTCGACATTTTACATTAGACCGTTATAAAATATGGATTGTCGAAACGACGCTCGTGTTATATTATGAATAACATTTTAAAACAAAGTAGGTAGGTACCTATACCTACATTAAAATATATATTCGCATTCACCGCAAGTGCACGAAGAAGCAACGTTGTGTAAATATAATTCATTTAAATAGTGCGGCTAAAAAAAGGAACCCAGGATTCGCAGGTATACATATACTTATTTACATTTTTAATGATATTAGAAATTAAATCGTGAAATGTCCGAATTTCGAATGACTTCTACCGGTATACATAGATTATTCGCGAAAATAAACGTAGAATATGCATGGTATATAGAAATTGTGTATATAGATGAACGATAGAACTGAATAGTTAATCGGCAAATGGTTGTTTTTGGGCTCGTAAAGTTTAAGTACATTAGATTTTTGAAAACACTTAAGCTTTAATGTCCATAGTATTCGATGTTTAAATGTAAGTATAAACAGACGAAAAACGTTGGGTTGACGAAATTTCGGACGTGACGTACCTATTTAGGATTTTGACGCCTTAAGTATTATATAATATTTTCTCCCGATCTGATTTCGCCACACCTGTCCAATCCTGACAAATCATCTAACAATAAGTTAGATTAACGTTATGCTCATCAGTCATATGAACCGTCAAAAAAAAAAAATGTTCTATTCCGAGAAAATAAGCCCTTCCAAATTTCTTCATCGATCGAGATATGCCACTGAATTTCCGTATTATAAATACTCCATAATATTATATATAATAATATATCGAATTCAGCAAGAGAAGAGCCCTGAACCTTTACAATCCCTTACATTGTTCCATAGTATTAACGAAGTATATGCACGCGTCGATTAAAAACTTTAACTTTGTTTAACAAATATTATTCGTGTAAAATGTTTACTTTCAACTTCTTAACTTCTTAAACTTATGTTATAAAACCTTTAGATAGGGAAATGCAATAATGATATTTAATCAATGAAATGTTTTCTTTTTGATTGATACGTTGGGAGTGAAGAAACACGTAGGTAATAAAACAATATACAGATTACCTATCTTACGTTTATATTTTTTCGTGTTTCCAAAGAGCAAATGTTGGGAAAGTTAAACTGAGAAAAACCAAGTAAACTAATGAACCAAGTTTCAAATCGTGGAAAATGAAAATAATACTCTTGCCTCTTGGGAAAAGGGCGATTCACCTCACTTTAATCAAATTACTAGGATTTTAAGAATAACAATAAGGCAATGGATGCCCTCTCCGTTTCTTTATTATCCATGTTAGAAAAAGAGCACAGTATACGATATTTTTATAACATATTATCTATTATAATATAATTTTATTGTTCCCGTAATCCGGCTCATCTATTCCAAAATTTAAAGCTTTCCAGAAAACCCGAATAGTTTTTCCTCGTCTTAACTCTGATTAGGCCACACTTTACTCCCATCCTATTCCTCGAAATCCATGTCCTCTTCACTCGTTTATGGCCTATTAGAGATCAGTCCGGTCCCGGGCCGGACCGGAAAAACCCGAACCGAAACCCTGGTTTAGTGCGGGTTGGTCAAAATATTTTATTTGGATTTGGGTTTGGTTTGATCCGGATTATACAACATAATGGGTTTTGGATCCGGGCCTTACTTGAATCCGGACTGGAACACAGATTTAATTTTCTTATTATTTATATTTATAATTCAATTTCAAAAAACGGTTTATTAATGTTCTTTGTCAACCCACATAATGGAAGATGGCAAAATATAATCGATTACCTATCGAGTTATTTAAATAATAATATTTTATATTTCTTATCTAAAATATAATATAACCTACTATATTATATAATTATAATCATTATTCAGATTTTCTGAATTTTTAATGTCTCCTGTTTTTCTGTTTTTCTCGTTCATGACGACAACATCATAACGAGTAGACAAGTTCAATATAATATATTCTATACGTAATTAAAAGTAAATCATTATTATTAGTTATATAATATAATTATTATTTTTTAGATTATTACTTCCAGAACTCGAGTACTTATCAAATAATGTCAATATACGTATATTAACCGACCTACATAACAGAGGGTTAAAGATATATATTTATAAAATTTTAAATATTTTTGATATTTAATTTTGGAAATCTACTTAAATTGGGTTCTGTCAATCCGGGTTTTTAATAATGGTCTTAGGCCCGAGCCGAATTTTAAGAAATCTACTTAAATTTGATCTGGGTTAGTCCGGGTTTAAAAAAATATGTTGTTCGTTTTGGTCTGGATTGGTCCTAGTTGAAAAAATATTATCCCATTTGGTCCGGTCCGGGAAATTTTTCTTTTTAATTTTTTTTGATCTGATCCCGTCTCATATATTTAGGAGGACCGGACCGATCTTAACGCTGTACATTTTAGTTTTGAAACTAATCGTATGTACTTACATTCTAAATGAAAAATAGTTATACGGTAAAAAAAAAAAAATCGTTGTAACTCTCGAAATTTTGATCGTCCTCCGTACACATATTTTCATATACTATCACAATATATATATATATATATATGTGTGTGTGTAAATAACTGTCTATATACATTATGAAAACAACTTCTGAAATAATGCCTTATACACATATAATATACACACACACACACACATATATAAGCTGTAAATCTCTGCGAAACGTGTTTTTGAATAGTGTCGCGCGGCTATAATAATAAACAACGACAAAAATTCAATAAAGACGGGCCCCCGACAAGGGGTCGCGGACGAGCGGAGTTTTGCCGCCGGTAAAATAACACGCTCCCGGGCAAGGGTGTATAACACTTATCCGCTACACTACACCGTTACGGTGGTGTGTATAAACAACACTACACCGGTGTGTGGCGAGTGGGCGGACAGCATGAATGGTATTATACAGGGTGTTTCCGAAATGAGCACCATAAATATGTACACATACTCGGTGGAGCAGTAGTGACCCAATGACGAAAATCTTGAAATTTTTTTCTACCTTTAAAACCGAAGTTTTTTTTTTTTTTCTTTCTTTGAATTTATTCGTAATATTGATATAAATGTAAAAATAAATACACCGTGCTATTTCTCGCGAAATCCTCATACGAATCGATATATCGCATCATTTTTGCCATATTCGCCCGATTTCGACGCCCGCCAGACGGTCACATCGCCTGCAGAGTGTCGCCACGAGGAAAAAAAGTGGACGCGACATATCATCGGTTCGTATGAGAATTTTCCCGGAAATATCACGGTACAATTTTTTTTTTATTTATAGACGTCTAACATTCCCGATTAACTAACACGGATTTTAAAATCGTAAAATCGCCAAAAACAAATGTTTTATTTGCAAATTGATCCAATTACGTGATTGGCAATTATTTCAGCCGATCGCTGGTCATTCTCACTTGCAGATACATTGAGTTGCAGTACCTATTATTTTTAGGTGTTACAAAAATAACGATTTCATTTCAAATGTACGTATATGTTTGTCACGAAAAACGCCGGTTTTATTATACGGTAAACGCACAAAATAATACGCACGTCATATTTCCGTAAGCTGCGGTACTCCCTGAGCATGAGGTCTCCATAAACGTCCGGCAGCTATATATCCGTGTGCGTAGTACCTAATATGAGTAGGCCAACAATGAAAACGAGTCTTAGCCGGTCACACGTGTAGTCGTCCCGATTTATATCAATATATTACGAATATATTTTAAAAAAACGTAAAGGTAGAAAAAAAATTTGAAAACTTTCGTCATTGGGTCACTCCACTGAGTATGTGTACGAATTTATAGTACTCATTTCGGAAACACCCTGTATAAGTACACCTACTACGAAGTCCAGGCTCGCAATACGATTATTATCATTGTGTGTATTTCGAACTAATAAGAAATCTTACGATTACCGAAAACATTGACATAATATCATAAAATTGAGGAAACATCTTCTAAAAAAAAAAAAAAAAAATACTTATACATATTATACTGTATACAGTGTAGAGCGTGCAAGCCATAGGCGGTGCTATAGGCTTTAGGTTTAGGGTGTACTACAGTCTAATGGTAAAATCTTCTGTGCGCCATATAGGCGTGTCTACCGCGTGTCGTTATCCTATCATACACAGGCACGGCCTGCAAAATCAGCCGCAAATTTAAATTCTGTCTGAATTACCGTGTTCTGTGCTATATTACAAATATATTCATGACAATATATTTATATGTCTGCGGCTAATATAAATTATATTATAAATTTTGTTTTTTTAATGTGTAAGGAAAAACTAAACAAAAATGGCGAAAAAACAGCAAAAATACAATTTTGTCAAGTCGAGATTTTTCATTTCTGCGTAATTTCGAAAACAATAACTTTAAAATCTTGAAATTTACAACGAATATTTAATTTAGTAATATATTATTCTCGTTAATTAAATTTTTTTCAATTGTGGGCTATTTATTAGACATTTTAGATTTTGAGGTTTCTACGTTCTAAAAGGGGTAATTTTGGGTTTTAAGACCTGAACATTTTATACAATGTTAAATATACGTTACTCTAATCATATTCAAAAATCTGTAGTCATTTAAATTTTTTCAGAAAAATTATCAATTTTGAGTTATTTAAGTCCAAATGGTTGTTAAAATTAGATTTTAATACCAAAATAAATTTTATGTAACGTTAGTTGTACATTACTTTAATTGTTCAACTAAATTTCAAATATCTTCGGAAAAAAATTATTTTAGATTTTGAGCGTAGTGAGGCAGCTAGTGGTTTTCCAAGGATGTTTATTTTTTTCTACGATTACTCTTTTAATATAATGTTTAATTTACTGAAAACATCATTAATATTAATAGTTATGTAAAGTACACCGAAGCTGCACTCAAAATCGTTTTTTTCGAGTTCAATGACATCATTGCTTTCAAATGCAATACATC
>JAIPRL010004531.1:0-37394 GCA_025469235.1 Pemphigus obesinymphae | reverse complement strand
CTGGTATCAACAGTGCAGTAGATAATGTAAATTCCATTGGAAAGTACGGTGTATTTATTATCTACACGAGTGCAGACAAGTAGATACTGAGATGATAATAAGCGGAGAAAAGCGTCCACCATGATTGAGCTAGTTGAACCAAAACATGTAAGTTGCTGTCATACCCGTTTATTTTGTCATGGGTATACGTATATTACTACTACGTTAAACTAAAAATCATTCCCGCGCACAGGTCGTAACTGAATATTTACTATTTACACTGAAAATGACTTCTTGGGTTTTTTTTTTCTCTCTCTCTCTCTGTAATTCGAAACACGTGGTTCGTGTTATGTTAGCTGCCGTTGTTGTAGGTTGTAGGTGGCACGAGCCTTAGATAAACAAACATTCGTGTCTCGTCTCGGGCCCGTCGACTGTTTTTCGAAGTGTCACAGCAGATGTTTGTTGTTTGGCTTACACGGGACTCGATAGCTCGCGGGTGGGTTCATCGCGGTCCCCTTGTTATCGATCAACTCGTCGATACAAGGGAAGAACACCATATTTAAATTGTAATTCAAAAACACGGTCTAACACGGCTATTATTGGCTCGTTATTTAGGATATTTGAGGGAAACAAATCAATCAATCTCTAAGAGTCTGAACAATCTGTTCCGGACTGATACTACACGATGTCTTTATTTATCATTATTATATTATTACGTGCACTAACTTCATTATTACTTAATACACACTAAAAGCTATAGTATAATATATAATAAGCGTTGTTTACGAACGTTACAGTTTTATCGATTTTAAAACATAACATATAGGTATGGATTTTAATGTTGAAAATTGAAATTTATTGTGTCATAAAACAATAATGACTATTATTATATTATTGTACGTACCTAAGTGTTCTACGCCATTTTCGCGATATTGGCTGAATTCAATGGTAATAATATTATAAAAGAAGAGGGTTTATACTTTATAGTTATTTAATTTTCTAAACAAATGTACTGTATTACCCGAGGGAGTAAATTTATTACTATTTCGTTTAAATTACTTGTATTCAAAACGTACATACCTATGTTTCTTTTGGTAACAACAAAAGTTTAACGTATATTATTATTCAACGTTAAAACGTTTTAACGTACAAAAAAAAAAACTGGGAAGAAATATAAATCTTAATAATTCTGATTTCATATTGAATTTCGCATAATAATGACACGCCATAATAATTTACAATATCTTTAACATAATATTGTCAATCCGGTTTTGTCGGGACTAATTCAATTAAAACTTTTAATATTAAATGATTATTATAGATAGATATTTATCTATATTTTATGCGGTCGGTCATAATTAATATCGTCGTATTACCTATTTATAAAGTGTCTATATGTATATACATAGGTACTATATTGTAGTGAACGCATTTCATATTTTATTATACATAAATTAGTATTTTTCCCCCTCGATGTAATCACGGCGTTCGTATTAATAAACCGTGCCAATAATGCTGCTAATAATGTCGTATATAGGTGTGTATAATACGATAAACTTCAAACGTAATCTAATTAACGATCAACGGTTTTTATATAGGATGAAAAAAAGAAAATAGAAGGTATAAGGCATGTCATTTCTACGTGTTTTAATTTTGATTTTATTTACCTACAATTTGACAGTCGGATAAAATCTGATAACTCATTGTCTTGATTATGCTGGGGCAATAAAACGTCGTACAACACTAAATAAACAACGACAAGAAGGCGGTCGTAAATCTTCCGTCCCGACTTCCTACTATAATAATATAATATATAAATATAAAATATAAACTTGACTCGTAAGTGGCCTCCTTCAGAAAAAAAAAAAAAAGCAAAAACATTTCGGACGCCCAAACATTCATTGCACATTTTTTTTAAATTTTTTTTTTTGTGATTTTGCGATTGCGTCGCAGTTGCCAATAATGTTGCGTAGCTTCAGGTACCTAACGTGTAATATTCATTTACCACGTGCAATACCCGCGATCGTAATAATATCTTTGGGCATATTATATTGTTCGATGGCGAGGTTTTTTTTTTTTAGTTTTAGTCTTTTCAGACTATATACGATTTATATTATATTTATATTTACATCATATTATACACATTTTCGCGCACGTGTACCCGATCTAAATAATAATAATATAAACGCACGCTTGCATGTTATATAATAATATATCGTCGTACATGTAATAATAATAATAATAATAATATGTACGTCGCGGCGAATCAATGCGTGGTCTGTGCACTCGGGAGATTTTTCCGCTTCCACCACAAAATTAGCGTATAATTCGGATTTCGGACGGAAATATTATGACTAGAGGGGAACGATGCGGATACGCCCTCGTGCGGGTAGAAAAAAAAAATAAAAAATATATAATATAGTATTTAAGTAGCTACAGAAAGAAAACGTTTCTGTGTTGTTCAAACGACGGAAGTCGGCCCGGAGAATACAATATAATATTATAACGTGTGTGTATGTGTGCCGAGTATAACAATATCGAGTAAATGCCAGGTAAATAAATCAAACCGGTGTAATTCAAGAGAGAAAAAAATCCTAGTTTTTTTTATTTTTTTTTTTTTTGCTCAAAATCTTTACCTTTTTTTTTTTTTCTTATTCTTTAGGCATTTTGGGTTTTTTTTTTTTTTCGTGGTCCTCTCAATACACACATTCACTAAAATGTAGATTATACGGCTTATGTTACACACGCAGTCGTCTATTGAAACATTTATACGGTGCGATTTACCCGCAAAAACGCCCCGAAAGAGACCCCGAGTGTGCGCTACGGCATTGTGTCGGTCCGGTAACTCCCCGTGACGGATATTGCCACCGCAGTTTTTCGAATAGCGGTCGAATTTCCAAAAACATAATATATAACTGTATATTTGTATCGAAAACACTTGACAGGCACGCGATGAGACGCGTCTCATCCTTTCTGCGAAGATCGGCCTATATGCGAATTCCAAACCCGCGGATTTCATTCAAAAACGTCACGTGAATAACGATTACTCTGCTGTATTTCATTCAAAAACATTTTCCTTTTTTTTTTTTTTTTTCTAAAGACGTGCGAAATATTTTATTATATTTACAGGTATTACAAAGCATATTATGTAGTCGTATAGGTCCAATAAAGGCTAAAACGAAATTCATATTGAAAACTCTCGAGGGGATCTTCAATTTCAAGACGAATACATTTTACACATTTCGCACTGCTAAAGAAGCTCCGGCTATAATATTATAAGCTTTCAATAGTGTGTTTTTGATTGTCATCTGCAGATGTCATATGGCTATATTTGTTTTAATAAATATATTTACACGGTAAAAATTTGACTGGATATTTCTATATTTTCCATTATAATATAGCGGTTCCTGCACAAGTAAAATATTGGGAAATTTCTTTGACGGTTCCTCGAATCACCATGGCACAGCCATGGACGAAGAATATTTATTTATTTATTTATTAACGGACTTCAGTCCAAATTAATTTACAAAATTATAATATAATGATAACAATGATAATTGATAGTATACTTAAACATTAATATCTAATAAGTATACAATAAATAACATTAAAGTTACTAACTTTATAATTACAATTAACATTTTATAATAAAGTTTCACATTATATAAATTAAGTTAAAGCACCTATTAAGAATACAAAAACTGTGGTAAGATACCTGTGGGATTTAGAAGATAGGTTTTTATCTCGTATATTATAGGGGTTTATTTTAAAGTTTATTGGACTTGAAAAGAGTATAACGGAGTAATATACTTGTGCGTCCTGTACCGATATTATTAAAACTTCTGTACTACTTTTAGTCACTGGCACACTGTATGCATACGGAATTTGAAAGGAACACACTGCAGTTTAATATATTATGTGATCGTAACGTCGCAACACGCCCGGCAATATATTATTATTATTACTTCGGTCGACAGTAGGACCAACCGTCCGGTAGTTTTCGCATTATAATAATATCGTTGTTTGAGGCGACGACGGACCAAAAACAGTGTGCCCGGAGCCACGACCGCGCGTGCAGGAAACACTGCCCCGGCGTCCTTCGGACTAGACCGCGTGCAAACTTTCGCGCTCGCGACGAGCGCCTCCTCTGCAACCTGCCGGCGAGATCGTTCGTTCCAGACCGATTTATCGTCTAGAGATCGTCTTAACCGTGGCCAAATAATACCTATCCAGGATTATACGTTTTCGTCCAGTCGTGCCAACCGAATTCATGGGATAAAAACAGAAGTGGCGTGACGTCGACTGCCGAGGATTTTTCAACGTATAGACAAAAACGAGTGTACCTAATATATCTATGTAATGTTATATTGATTTCATCGGCAGACGACGTAGTACTACTCGGGCGCAGTTTTCGAATTGCCGACACACGCAGACACGGTTTTAACGTTTATTTCTTTCGATTTTTTTCATCCCCCGCAGAAAAAAAAAAACGAAAACTTAAATCTCATTTAGAAACGGTATATGTGTAATCTTAACTCGGATACCATACCGTAAACACTATAATAATATTATATTATACACGAGCAGGTATACATATATATATATATACATAGCAATATATAATGAATAGTGTATACGGCGTGCGAACGGAGACGCTATATTTATGAGAAATGACCGCGGACGCAATAAATAACTATACCGCGTGCGTGTTCGTACTGCTGTTCACCACTCGGGCCCGGGACTGTTCGTATATCGATGATTTATACCTGGACATCGTATATATATATATAATATATATATACACACATATATATATATTATACATATATATATTATACATATATACACACACATATATATACATATACAATATATATACACATATATACATGTATGAATGTGTGTGTATGGTTTACTTACGTATATGCTCGAGCGATAGAATTTTAACGCGGGTGGGGATGGCTCGACTATAAGTAATTAATTATCGGTGGAAATATATGAAAAAAAAAAAAAAACTCTACAACCGATCCGTGACTTCGCCGCGGTATGCGATGGATGCTGCAGACGCAGTGGATACAGCAGACTGGGTACATACACGACTGTTTTAAAATTAAACTAATAATAATATAAAAAGTTAAATACTTACGTTTACGTACTTACAGCTTTATATTATGTTTTTTTTTTTTTTTATATTTCTATTATCTACCCTAAATTTGGTTTGTGGATATTTTAACGTGACGATTTTTTTTTTTTTTTGGAATTTCGTACTCGTATTACGATAACCCGCCGAAAATTGTTTTTTCGATGCATTAGAAACGCGTTTAGCGTGTTTATTTGAAAACAATCTAGCCCACATCTACAACAGGTACGCGCAAAAATTATACTCCGATTAGAATATATGCTCCGTATATTACACACCTCTTTCATCCGTCCACTACCGTATATTATATATATATATATATATATTATGTATGTAGGACTTGGAATTTATAATTTATTTGAATTTATTATTCGAAAAAATATGCTATAAGTATTCTTCTTTTATTCCTCCTTCTACTTAGACGCGCTGGCCAATGGCGACGGCCCGATGAGATACTGTCGTTCAGACGATATCGTAAATAGCACGAAAACTGACGTGGTCTGTACTGTGTAGTGATTAGTGGACCACAGTGGCGTATTTATAACGTCGTTGCCTTAGGTCAAAATGGGAAAAAAATTTAATACGATATTTTTTTCCACCAACAATGTAACGATGTGTAGTGATATTATTCAAAACTTCTCGTGATTCCCCCCCCCCTAGCACCTCTAATTACGCCACTGGTGGACCGTCGTCTTTTTAAGACCAGATTCGGACCTAGATAGAATCCGGATATCGTGTAATAATATTTTTTTACCATCTCTGTCTTATGCCTATATCTCGTCTTTATCTCGATACATTTTAACAGGGTTTAAACGTGATTTTTTTTCAACTTCCTGTGAGTATATACTTATGATAAATAGCACGGATATACGTGTATGTCACGAATCCTTTCCGGGCCACGAAATACCCATATCGATAGTTTATGATTTACATGTAATACTTACAATTATTTACGTATAGTAGTTAAGTATACAATATTGAATTGTAAAATCGAATTAAAAAATTTTCTTTCTCGCCCGTCTTCGCCGCCGCCGTTGCCGCCGCCGCCGTCTATTGCGGTGCATATATATATATATACACGCGCGATGGAAATTAATTATGCGCGTGTCAACCGGCAGCGCATTAACATATTTCACGGTGTAACAGGAGCCAAAACGAGATTTCGAAAATGATATACCAACTGCAGCAGCCGTACACGTATATTATTATTATTATTATTATTATTATTATTATTATTATTATTATTATTATTACTATTATTATTATATTATTGTATACACGAGGAGTTTTCCATGTTATTATTTTACACGGCGCACGCACTTGTTATACGGTTCAATGGTGACAACGTAATGGCCGGACATTATTGTCGTTGCGTGTCGCGTTTTATTCCGTTTTTTATTGCTGTTATCATTATTATTATTATTATTATTATTATTGTCTTCTCGGAGCGTTCTCTCCGCCGTTCTCGGGGTCGGCCATGATAATACATTTTATTAAAGTTGTCCGGCAGTAATTCACCTCCGACTTGCGGGGAGATCTGCTCGGTCGTTTGGTGCAGAGGTTGGGAAAAAAGCTCCGCGTACCCTGAAAAAAAAATAACTACTACATTAATGTTTATACGAGTTTCGATAGAAATATTTCATTAGAAAAAAAGTGGTAGTAATAATAATAATAATAATAAATGCCGGCCGATGAAAAAATTATTTATAATTTCAAAAAAAAATCGTATAGCCGGCGCGTACCTATAATATAAATATTCGACGGAGACCGGTTTGTGTTTTGAAATAAATTAATTCGGCAACGGATTTTATCCCTCGTGTCTTCAAAGAAAAACTGTGTCAGAAAAAAAAAAACGATTATCTACCAAATTAATAGAAAAATATTCTTATGTGCCTTATATCATATTTACACCGTAAAAATTACAATATACTATCATATACTATCCTATATAATTTATTAATTCACACGTCACCTAGTTTTTGATCGAATGAACAATAACTATTTATATCATAAACATCACATTTGTTTGGATTAACGATATTTATTTAAATATTTTTTTTTTAATTACCCTTGTCGTTATGTTATATTATAGGTACGTTAGACAGTGAATAAAATATATAATTACGTTGTAGGTAGGTACCTATAACGAGTGTGAAGTGGTAAATGTAAATATGTAAAGATAGTATAAAAATACGATTTATTATACACATAATAATATTATGAGAAAATATATTCTATTCATCGATCATATACCACGTCGCCTTCGTATCGAACGTCTAATAATAATAATAATAATAATAATCATTACGAAATATAAACATGATGTGCTGAAATTTATACGCTATATATTATTGCCATATAATATACACCAGCTATATACATATATATATATATATATATACCTATACATGTGATAAATTACCGTGTGAAAATTGTCGGTGTATCCCGGGAGAAGCACGTTTACGAAATATCCAAAGACATACAATATAGATATAATAGTCGCCAATTGTAAATAAAAATAAAAATCAAAAATCGATAAGAAAAAAAAAATTCATATTTATATAATGTATAAATCGCTAGTTACAACTTACACTGATATTAATATAAATATTCATGTTGACGACGGGTGTATATTATATTGTTAGCTCGAATCACAGAAACCTCTCGATGATAGAATTATTTTTGGCAATCGTATTATCGACGATTATTACCGGAATCCTATTCACGTCTTTCAATCATTTCCTAAATTGGGTAGATAATACGAAAACCCGGTCCGAAGAGCCAGTAGTTGTCTTGGATGGGCCCGATGAAACCCACGACGAAATAGTTGAGATACCAGACCCATGGTATTCGAAACGGATGGCGGACGATTTTATCAACATGGTCGAAAACGTATACGACCAATACCAGGTCGGTGGTATAATATAAAGCCTACACTTTGCAGTGCAATGATAAGGGATGGGGTCGAATGAAGAATTTTTTCGAATCAATATTTTTTCAGTTTAAATATTATGCATATTTCAAAAAATTATTAACACGTGTACCTACACCCATATTATTGAGTTTCTTATAAATGTATTTATGCGTTAAATATTTGTAATTGGAATTTTAAATTTTTAGATTGAAATATTGGTAATAATATTATGGTGTAGTTAGTAATATATATATATATATATATATATCAGCAACAGATTTATGGCCCCTGATGAGAGTAAATTTTCTTCTATATATTTTATATATTATATACCTATACTTAATTACAAAATGTGTTTGCAGATTAAATTATGTATAATTTCTATAGTGTTCCCAAAGTTCTGGGGAAGTCCAGTTACTAGTACCCTTGGACCCCCCTCCTCTGTAAAACCACCATTGGATACCTATATATCATCGTACTGGCATTAAAAAAAAAAATTGAAAAGGGTATTAAATCTTAACCTGCACAATACTACATAAACCTCATAGGACTTTTTTTTAACCTACCTGTAATCAGAGAGTTCCATATTAGAGCAAAGATTAAACGTGAATATTGTAATGTATTGAATCTTGAACATATAGTAATGTATTATTTATTTATTTAATTCAATTTTATATACTATACGAATACTGGGCCCCGCTGAGAAAACTCGTGTGGGGGCCCAGACGATTAAAATTCAAAGATTAACACTGATTGTGTAATTGATTCATTTTGTTGAAAAATTCGATATATTATGAAATGTGTATTGTAAAATCATTAAATGTAATTATATGTTTCGGTTGGGGTATTGCGTATTTTGTAATGTTTCTTCCCTTAAGTTGGGTTTCGTTTATTCGTTACAATTATTGCCGTTGTTATTCGCAGTTGGACCAGTGTGGGTACGAATATGCGTTGAATAGCATTACCAAAGCGAAGACTTTGGCCCAGCAACGATTGTTCCGCCGGCAGCAACAAGAGTGTAAAGAAAATGACCAGCATGTCACGTGCTCGCTGCCGGTTGCTGATTTTCGGGTCGGATCATGTGAATCGGATGATACGTTTGAAAGTGTATTAATAAATATTAAATAGCCGCAGTGACTGACGTTTCTTATATATATATATATATATATTTCTCTTTACGAAGCCAACAAAATATACAAATTTCAATTCTATCATAAAAAAAATCGTCTCTTTTAATGACATCTACGCATGCTGAACCGGAATGAATAATTATCTATCGTGATTACCGTTTCCAAATTTAATTTCGGCCGATGTTTAAACACGCTTTATCCTATATTATATACATTAAACATATTTTAATACACAGCTATTGTGAATCGCCTTCCTACATATTAAGATGGACGTAAAAAAAAAAAAAAATACTTGAAAATTACAAATTTACAAGGGTTGTGAGAAATAACATACTATCTACTTAATTATAAAAATAATAATAAATATATAAAAGTTTTAAGCCGAACCCTTACGAACGTGTCGTGTCTGCCTGTATAAGTTATACAATATAATATGATACCTACGACGGGTAATAATATGATATTAATTACATATATTTACATATTTCTAATTTTTTTTACTTAAAAAGCATATTTTTGTTACATCAGTGCATGTTCGAAATGATTTTTTTCATGACATTTTAATATTATAACAGTGGCTATTTTAGACATCTAATATGTTATTCAATAAAATGTATTATAAATGTTATCGGTCGTTTTCTGGAGTACATTTCTGGTATCTACAGGTATTAAGTATACGCATACTGTAACCGTTTATCAATATTTAGAGCCACAGTGAGTCATACAGAATGGTACCTATTTTTTTTTTTTTTAATGTCTCATATCTGTTATATGTTTTAAACGGTTTAAATACATAAATATTTTATTTTATATTTTTATTTCACTTTGCATAATTTATGTATATTTTGTACTGTGCATATTTTGATATTTTATTGTATTAATGTTTTATAGGGAATATAATTAAGCATATTTTAAAATTTAATAGAACTTATATTGAGGATTTTTGATGTATTATATATAATATATATATAGATATATATAAGTCCGCCCTTTAGTAATATAGTTTTACAACATTTCAATTTTTATTGATATTTGCATTTTATACAATACAAAATACCACCGTACCTATTTGAACGAAAAATGCAATCAGCATCAACTGTATTGTGACGTAGTTGAATCGAGTTAAAAAAAATTATAATTTTCGTATACTGGTTTTTCGTCGAATTCAATTCACGACTAACATTAATAATTTGTACGATCGTCGAAGTATATTACTTAGGTACGTATAATATTACTACCATTGTATATAAAAAAAAAAAAGAAAAGAAAATTCTAAGAATCTATACATGAAAAAAAAACAGGGGGGACCAAGTCTTAACGCCCCTCTCGATTCGACTGTATAATAATATAATGTCGAATCTCTATATGATTTATTATTATTGCAAAATATATAATATAATTCATTTTAAACACATTGTTAATAAAATTAGTTGTATGCGTACCTATTGGGTAAAAAATTTACGAAAAAATTTTTCTCTGTCATTATAATAACGTGTGTGTGTGTGTGTGTGTGGAATATCATAACACCTTTTTTCTCGATTTCATCGTGTACTCGTAAATATAAATACACGTTTTTTGATTTATCTAAACGCAGTGGAATATTATTTTTAAAAATTACCCAATTTACGCAAAGTGATTATTCGAAAACGTGTTAAACACGGCGGGTTAAATAGTTTCCGGAGTCGCCATGACCCGTAATACCGAAAACAATAGTCCGGGGGTTGCTTTTTAAGTTAATTAGCATGATATTTCCAGAAGGAAGTACATCGCCCGTGACTGAACAGAAAAATAACATTCGACCAAAAAGATTAGCCCGCCGCTAAAAACATAAATAATAATAATATATTTCGTTGTTGTGTAATTATACAATTAGGCGTGGTCGTATATAATAATTATAATAATATTATAAGGGCGATTTGGAAGGAGGAAGGTGGTGCCAAACAATGACTGGGCCGCAGGAAAATTTCGCACCGTTACGTTACACACAACAAAAACTCTGGACAATATATACTTATATATATATATATATATGTATATATATATATATATATATATATGTATTATATAATATTATAATGTCCGGAACATAACCCGAAGGATACGGAAAGAAAGGACCGGAAAATATACCTGCAGCAGGACCAAAGCAAAGGATCCCGGCAAAACTGACCGCCGCAGGTTTCGACGTAAAATTTATTTAAAATGTCGTTTGCGAGTCACGTTTACGGATTACGTCCGGCACAACTATTTGTATAAATAGTAAAATTTTAGTTCGTGAAATATTGATTTTCTAAATCCTCTAAAAAAACTCGTCTTTTTTCGCTTTCTTTTTATTTGCTCGTCGTGGCCTGTAAGTATACTGATAATAGTATTGTATACAAATGACGTATCGTTAAAATACGTGTGGATGAAAACATGTGACTATTTTCGTGTTTTTCAGAATTATTAAAAAAAATTTCCCATTTTGTACATTTCCGACAGACCATAAGCAATCTATTATTATCACTGGAACGCTGTCGATATGTTGACGCGTGAATGCGTTTTTATCGTGAGTTAAATAAATCAATAGAATAACTTTCGGCGTGCGAAAATAATTATACAAACGATAATAATATTGTTACTTTCACTCGATCATACTCGTATACATTGCAGGTGGTAAAAATAATAATATTTAATAACATGTATGTTATAAAATGTAATCAATTCGTAATTCATCGTCGGCGAGCTTTTAATAACAAATTTATCACACATATACACGTCATATTTGTGTATAATATATTATTATAATTATTTAAGGGTCCGGGTCCGATTTGAATTCACCAAAGAGAGAGGAGAGAGAGATAGAGGGGGAGAAACATCCGTACCATATATATATATATTATTATACGGCCGTCGTTTGTATAATCGCTTATATAAATATTGTATATCGATCGTCGAGGCCGACGAGAGGAGAGGCGAAACGGAAGTTAAATCGTGCGAAACATTCAATAACACAACATTTATACGAGGGGACTCCGCCAAACGAATTTTCCGATATATAATAATATAACATGTCGATACACACACTCGCTTTTTAAGGACATAACAACCCCTTAAAGGCAAATTTAACCAGATTTAAAAAAGTTAATTATACGATTGAAACTCGAAAGACGTATTTAAAGTAATTTACATGTTAATATTTTAGTTCAAAACTTTTTTTTTTTTTTTGTATTTCCGATAACAATATTTGATTTGATTTTTTTTAAATGACATGTTAATACATTGAAATATAAACAAATACGTGTAAGACCCTATAATATCCATAGTGAATCTGTTTACTTTATACGGTTATACTTTTAAAAATCTAAAAAGGAGAGAGTAAAAATGTACTGCAGCTTTTTTCCTTTTACTTTAACAACCAATAGGACGTCCAGCATATTTATGTAAAACTTCGTCATTTCTAATATTAGAGTAAATTTACCTATTACCAAATGTATAGACGAGATCATTATCTATGATGTAGCGGAGGGTTTTTTTTCGAAAATTTCAATTTCGTAAAGATATAGGTACAATACTGTTTTTTAAATTCCATCATATAATATACATATTCCAATAGATATCTATTACTAGAATATGAAGTACGAAATAATGAAAACTTAGAAGAGGTATATAACGAACCTGACATTGTCGGTATATCTTGAAAAGTGCGCGAATCAGTTGGGCTGGCCATGTATGGACATCAAAAGGTCTAATTGGTCAAATAACTGCGTGGAAACCAAACACGAAGAGACCCAGAGGACGGCCCAGACAAAGATGGGCGGAGAGAATAAAGGAATACCTAAAGATATTAGGAGGAAGGAACGCAGAAGAAAGGACAGGGAAGAATGGAGACAGTGCGTTGTTGGGGTAAAGGGCCCGAAAGGCCTGTGAAAAACCGAAAAAGAAGAAGAAAAAGATATCTATTACTATTTTAAGTCACAATGTTTATTCTCGGTTTCAATCACTTTTAGCCCTGCATACTACCGTACGCGTCATCGTCGTTGCAGACTAACTTATATATACCACCGGTATATTATATCGGAAATGCGAATCCGCCAGACGTTTTATTTATATTTTTACGATTACGATATTTACACTGCAGTTGGGCACATATTATTATTGTGTACAGGTATATAAGGCGCGGTAATTTATGGGCGTTTCGAAATTTTCAATAGGCTATTTGATGCACTGTGTATTATAGTAGTATAAGTACATATATATATAGTATTATAGTAGCTCCCACCATCGGTAGACATTGACAATTTTATCGTGCTTACTCCGGCCGCCGAAGGATTCGCACAATGGGCCAGTCGTAAATAACCCCTTGTGTGTGTGGTGTGTATATGTGTGTGATATGCGTGTATTTGTATATATATATATATATATATATATATATGTTTATGTATGTGTGTATGTGTGTGTGTATTTATGTGTATGTGTATGTGTATATGTGTGCACTTGAAGCGCATTTTTCCCCGTCCACGCACGCACACACACACAGGTTTTCTGCTCGTGTTTTATTTATTTTACGAGACCAGAGTGTACACACACACACACACACACACCACACACACACACACACACACACACACACACACACACACGTCGTGTTTGGCGAATATCGTCGTTAACGACATCCGTCGTAAACGCCTACGCGACTGTATATAGGGTGTCCCATAAAGATCGTAGGACACGTATATATTATGTCATAATAAAATCGTCATGTATTGACAAATTACAAAAATATTTGTATTTGCACTTTACCGTGATGGTTTTAGAACCGTAAAAAATAAGGTTTCAATTAGATATTTTCAAATTCGCGGGAAAAGCATATACCTATATATATATAGATTTTTATCGATTTAATCGTACAATTATTATTTCGTTCTAATCACAAAATATGACCAACAACAAGCCAGAAATCGAGTACAAAAGTTTTTTTTTCGAAAATTGGAAATTTCCATTCTTTCAATATCTATTTCTACATTATAATTCTGCAATTCGTCTCAGAGACTGTTTGTGGTTTGTTGGTGCAAATAAGAAAGCTTTCTTTAACCCATTCTCCTAAAATGAATGAAAAATCACATCATTTCGGTGACCAATTATGGTCAAAAAAAGTCTGATGTTTCCCGTACACTTTGCATCGAAACTTGTGAGATATTTTCTGTATTTTCATAAATATTTTTCATTTTTTATGATATACTCTGTATATATTGCATATATTCAATCCATTGATTTTCTAAAAAATATGAAACAATATTTTTATACATATACATATATATATAGGCAATAGGTATATTCGCATATTTTATTTCGAAATTTTCTTTTTTTCTTTTTACCCCGAACAACCTTTGTGACGTCATCCCCACGAATGTTATATTCCGAAAATAGTTTCGACGGTTCTGCAAGGGCGGGCGAGGGCACACGTCATCTGGTCTTGTCACATAATAATAACAATATTCGCATCCAATGGCGGTTACTGTACGAGCCGGGGTCCTTTCAAAGGGTCCATATATAATTAAAAACCAAACTATAATCACATATAGTACATAATATAGTTTAGTTGTATAGTTTAGCGTGGCAAATAGTATATCGTATCTAGTATAGTTGTTTCATAACAACATAAAATCCGACAATATATATTTTAAAATATATGTATATATTTAAAAAATTAAAATTCTCCAAAACAAAAAAAAAAAAATACATTCCTAATCGTTTTGCACAGAATCCAAAATTCAAAACACAAAGATTTAAAGTCATACAATTTATAAAGGAAAATAGAGTAACTAAGTTGTTGGACTGTTGAAGAAAAATCAGACATTTTAATCCGTGGAAAATTTGCGATTTATAGAATATTTAGTCTATTATGCTGACAATCTTTATTTATATTTCCTATAAATATTTAGAAATAAACATATGTAAATACATCTGTAATTGGTATAGGTAATAAATGCATTTTTTAAATAGTGAAAACGTTATTCTCGTAATTAAATAATTTAGAATTCTCTGTCATACGTATATGAGACATATTATATAGACACTCCTATATTTTTTTTATTTTTTTTATTGATATTTGGTACAACTCGGCTGTAAATGCAATTAGGCCAGTTTTGTATGTCCGATTCTCAATCGGTTTAAAATGACTTCTTCGGTTCGTTTAAGATTTGTGTTTTCCCATCTGAATGTTGATCTCTTAATTTGATTCAGTTTTGGTAGTATTCTGATTATTCCAAAAGATAAAGTCCTCATAGGGAATTTGTTCTAATGTTATTATGTTTGTGTTGGATATAGCTAATTTGGCCTTGATGCCGAAGTGTCCGGATATTTGTTTTTATTTATTTTTTGCTTCGTCGAATTTATTTTGTACAAGGATTGCGATGTCACTTGGGTTTGTTTTGTTTTTATGCTGTTTATTGCGCTTAAGAAGTCATTAAGTATAATATACTTAGTGTAATTCGTTGATAATTATCTGTATGACTTTTAAAATGGCTAGAGCTTCAGCGGCATAAATTTAACACTCATTAAGTAGTTCATATATTATATTTTTGTTTTCGAATGTTATTGAGATAAGTACCTACTCCTTCGTCTGACTTTTAGGCATCGGTGTAAAGTTTTTGGTGGTTCTTATATTCATCTAATATGTTGTACAAATCAGGTAAATATTTCCGGCGCTGTATGTTGTTTTTAAGCGCCTGTATATATATATATTTGAAATCACAACCAACTGATTATATATATATATATATATATATATATATATATATTATACTTAGTGTAAATATATGTACACCGTGATCAAATTTAATATATTTTATCAGATAAAAAGCATTATTTTTTTTCAAAAATCCAAAATTCAAATAATTTTGAAATTGATTTTTCATGGCCGACTGATTATATTATTTGGTAGGTATCTTATATTACTACTGTACCCATCCAATATGTATGTAAGTATAATGGAGTTAGGACATGACCGTTCGATAGATTATCGTTTGTATAGGTATACACGTTTTATACAATGTTTATACGCACGTGCGTACAAAATTGTTTACACTACCTATAATATGTATGATATGTATACACAAAAAAACTACGCGAAATCTAAACCAAAACCAATTTACCGTCGAATTTATCAGTACCTATATAATATATATTAGAACGAGATGGAAAATAATACATTATATAATATTTACTACTCGCGAAAATACCGACTCAAACGTTCGATATAATTCGTACATCGGATTATCGATCCCTTTCGCTACAATAATATTCGAACCGTTTACACATTAACACATACCTACTCATCCATAAAATCATAATATAATACTAATAATGCTAATACGTTAGATTAAAGAATGTTGTGAAATCTGAATTATGTGCGACTAATTATATGACTAAAATTATGTTATGATTATTTCGTACAAACAACGTGAAAAATTAATCAAAACTCGTCATCGTTGTTATTCCAACGGCAGGGTTTGAAATAAAAAAAAAATACCTTGACAGCGAAAGGAAGCGTCATACGCACGGTTTGTAAGGGGTTCTGTAAAGGCCATTTTAAAGATATTTTTAGAAAAATATTTAAATATATTTTTTAAGTAATTTAAAAATAATCTCGTGTCAATATACCATATTTTTTATTGTCGTATAATCACGTATTACGAAATAATGAATAATAATTGTAATTTTATAATATAATGAAATTCGAAATATTAAATTTTACAAATTTTTCTACCTAGTGTTATTAAAAAAGAAAGTTTATTGTTTCGTTTTTGACTATCGTGGTCTATCTCGACTAATTTTCAATAAATTTAACATTGTAAAAACAATTTCAAATCCTGTCCCACGGATTATGCATTTCACCATAAAAAAAAAAAAAAAAAAAAATGTTTAACAGTAAACTCGAAAAAGTATTTTTTATCGATATAATAGAACGATTGTGAACCGAAAAAAAAAAACCCATTTGTATTACGTCGTTATTGAATTGAACGGATTTAATAGAAAAACGATTTTTTCCCTATATATACACTATACAATACTTGATATTACGTATACATGTGATAATAATATATAGTTCTGTAAACTGCAATTATTATATTCGTCATGTATTACACTCGCGAATCTGCACTTCCTATATATATATATATATACATAATATACACATTAACGGCTATATTAACATAAGTTATTTATTACAAGAAAAAAAAAGGAAAAAAAGAGTCGTCATTGTTCTGTCAATCTGCAGACGTGGTTTTTATTCCACTCTCCGACGTTTATTTTTCGACCACTGCGCTTTACTCGGTCGGTGTATATATATATATAGGTATATACCTCTGCAGTATAAGATCGTTACTCTGCACCACCGCTCTTCCGTGTGTACGTACATCATAATTTGACAAAAAGTAAACGATATAATATTCGCGCGCATTGTATTGGTTTTTTGCGTACTTACACTCGTAATTTATATATACCTATATACATACACGAGATATACATACACAAAATCGTCAACGAATACCCTATACATAATATATAATACCTATGTACATATTACAATACGTGTATATAACGCAATCGTGCCTTTTGGGCCGTTGTCACGAGGTGATTGACGATCTCGGTGGTCAAAAGGTATATCGTCGCTTTAATCGTACGCGCCGAAAACGATCACGGGGATAATTGACCGGATTTTTCGATCAGATTCGCTGTCAGTGTGACAAGGGTGTAATGAATCCCGCGGTGGAATGTTATATTACGGCCAGATTTCACAATATACCTATATATGTATATATGTATATAGATACCAGCTATATACCTATAAATATATATATATATATATATAATATTATTGTTGTTTGTGCGTGTATATGATAATCATATTTTTTTTTTCCGCGTAAAAATACATTATATTATACACCGCGAGGGGGGAAACACGGTAGGTATACAATCAGATTACGATTATTGATACCGGGGATCGGCGCTGCGCACATTTTCGAATGCTGCCCATGAGTCGCCGCAGAGATGTTTATCGGTCCGCAATATTTGTCGTTTTTACCGGGCCCGAACGTCTTTATACGCGTATACGTTATATCATACCCACACTGTATTATGCGTATAAAAAAAATAAAAACTTTTTTTTATTTTTATTTTTTTAATTTTATATTTTATAGGTATTTTTTTTTTTTTTTTTACTTTTGAATCCGTTCGAGACAGTCGGCTCGCAAAATGTACGAGAACGTATTCGTTCGTACGAGTCAATTGCACGTACTGTGAATGTACGGCGGGCACGAGTATATAGGTACTTTTTACCTATATTATTATTTTCTCGCGCCACCCGTTCGTTAAAGTCTCTTCCGATACGCGAGTGAATTTTTCGGCGCGCGCGAGTCTCCTCGATGTATATGCTCCCATGCGCGCGTCCATATAGCAACATATTGTTATTAAAAATAATCCGACAGACAGACGGACGGGCCCGTCAACCGTTTAATTAACATGACATATTATCATCGGCTTAAATCGATATCCCTATCGTGTTATGACAGTAATAACAACATCATCAATCAATGTTGTCCGGATGGTCTGTCCGATTAACTTTTGGGAGTTTTAAATATCAAATTCATATTATTATTATTATTATTATTATTATTATATACACTATATACATTACTATACGCACGTACATATATAATATCACATACTATATAGTGCTATAGAGCTCCGGTGTAATGAGTGATCAAATTTGCATAACTAATATAATATGATAAACGTTAACGTTAAACGTCGATTGCCCACGTGCAGCAATACTTGTATATTATACGTATATGATATCCGATCATCGTTTTGGTTTTTCGATGTTACAAGGGGATTCTGATATATATATAACGATATAATATTGTGGTCGGGAAATATATATACATTAATGATGTATCAAGATTTTGGGGGGATTATGTATATATATATACCTGCATGTATACCGACAATAAAGGTGTATATAATGCCATAATGGATGAACGTAATATGATTCGGTGATTTTTTTGAACGATAAATCGATTTTAGACTTTTGATTTTTCCAAATAATAGTATTGATACCTTGGTTATCGAGAAACACGGTAACCGGAAAAAAAAAAACGTCCAACTGGGGGTGATAAAATATAATATATGAAAAATAATTTAGTAAATAAATTAATAAATTTTAAGTAAATTTTACGTAAATACGGAGTATTACACAACACATCGATACAACATAGGTATATTATATTTATATTTTACACTAGGTATTATAATATTATAACTACAATATATTATGTGCAGCTAGACATAGAGTAATAACTTTATGGTGCTAGTATACGAGTATATTGTTATCAAAGTATACTACGAGTGCGTTCGTCTTGGAAATAAGCGCTCATTCTATTTTCGCTTATATACATATACGATTCCTTAAAACGTGTTATCAAATATAATATTGATATCATCTGAAAAATAATTTGTAACAAAAACATGTGTTATTACTTATTACATGTTATTATATGTCTATGGTTATTACAGGCTACAGCCTTGTTTTATGATTATTATTGCACCCTTTTGTCCATACAATTTAGATAATTTCATATAAAAACGCGTATAAGTACCTATAGATTGCGAAATGATGTATAAATTGTAATGATGTGAATTATGTTGAACCTTTATTCATTGACGGATACCTATATCAATTTAATATTAAATTAAATTAATCGTATTTAAATTATATTGATCAACACACTATTGATTTAATTATAGATTAAAAAAAGATTAAGACGTTTTTTCCGTTGGACGTATTTTCCGTGATTCGAGAAACGCACACCGTCAATAATTGTTAGGTATATCATCTACTCCTACACATTTTTTCCATCGATTTCGACACGTATATAAACTGCAGGTGCAGTAAGCGGTTTTGTGTACCGATGTAATTATAAGGGTAGTAAAACGCGACTTATCGGACGTCCTTATAAGCGCGTAAAAATAACATGTTATCACCCCCTTATATATATTTATACGTATAAACATTATAATACTGCGTTACGTACCGAGGCGAATTATTTGTCCAATCTATTTCCTATATATGCAAATGTTTGGACACCGCATTAAATATTTATTCGAATCACTTTTTCGGCAGTGTATTACATTGTTATGTCCCTTGCACGCAATCCTGTATAACCGTTTAGGGGATTTTCGAGTATGCATTCTGTACGATAAGTTTTTATCACGCCCAGAATGATAAATTATTGTCGTCGGTTTATTTGTGTGTATACGCGTGTGCGTGCGAGTGCGTATGCGCGTATGTGCGGACGATATCCATTTTTTTTTTTTCCACGAAGAGAGCAGCTGCACCGGCCGCCACAATGCAAGACAAATGGTCCCTTAAACATAATATTCCCCTAAGCCAATGCGCAGATATACCGAGAACATATATATATATATATATATATATATATATAATTGTGCAGTACAATATTGTGATTTTTTATTTTATTTTATTTTTTTTTTATTATTTAAATATATATTTACAACTATCTATTATTATCAAGCCATAACCGAGCCCCCCCTCCCCGACCAATTGGCGTCGACGACCATCGTACATTATGTGATCGATGTACAAGATTAACTTTCGAGTTACCGCGAGAAACTATACGGCTATAAATATAACCAGGAATAGCTCGCCATCTGTATGGCGTACGTACGTACTTCACGAAAAAATTGAAAATATATAATTTTTTTTTTCAATTTTCCCAGATTTTTTTTCTCGTGGTTACCCACTATTATATTTTGTACAAGAAAAGTCAAAACTTACTCCCGAAAAAAACAGTACATTTTTCTTCTCATATGTATGACGTTATTTTGACCATATACCTACTTTATACGTATACTTAAAGCTTGCGTATAATATCCATGGATATTTTGTTATTTTATGGTTCTTAAGTCCTAAAAGATATAATTTTGGAGTTTGAAAAAACTTGTATAAATCTTCTATTAGTTTTTTTTTTTTTTTAGGATTTATAGTTATTGAAAAAATCAAAGAAAATGCACGTATAAAAATCGGCTGCGTAGGTTGCTAAATAATTTTGGTTTTTATCATTTATTTTTTATTTCATCTATCTACAATATTTTCAAGTTGTTACGAATGAAAAATGCGTAAACATGTTTTTTAACAAATATCGCACTTATACAACAACAGAAAATGGGATAAACACAAGATTATTTTTAAATTACTTTTAAAAAATATTTAAATATAATAGGTATTAAAATTGTTAGTTTAAAATCTTAATTTTTCTTAAAATTTCATAAAAATGGCTTATAAAAATCCCCTTAAAAATTGGGTGTACGATTAAATACACAATATTATAGGCAATTTTAGAGAAATTTTAAGAAAAATTAAAATCGAACAATTTAAAAATATTTAAATACTATTTTTACGTAATTTAAAAATAGTTTTGTGTTAATAACATGTAATTATACAATATTTGTTGAAAAAACAAACATGTTGACGAATTTTAATTTTTACACACGTTTTGCGAGTTGTTAAAAAATCAATTCTTTTTTTGATTTTTATTACACTTCAAATAGAAATTCGTATAGATTTTGTTTTTTATTCTCTGTATTTTTAAGGAACATGTTATTATATTCTTCTATAGTTCTATGTACCTATAGTACCTACGCATGATACGTCCTACATAACATAAATATATAGTTATAAAAAAGTTATAAATCACAATATTGTAGTAGTTATAGACGACTCGTTGATGATATCCAATTGATTACAATCGTGTGTATAGGTATATACCTAAGTCGGATATTATATTATATTTGTGGTTAAAATACGACATGCGATATTCGCATAACGATGTTACTCGCGTTTCTGAATATATAGGTATTATTCCGATGGTAATATATTATCATAATGCAGCGCTGGTCGAACGCGTTAAACAATAAAAATATAATATAATAATATGTCCTCTCGGAAGAACAAAACCGCGTAAATACTTACGAAAATACACGTAAACCGGTAACGATCCTCAAGGATTTTATGTATATATGATTTCTTTTATGCCTTACAACCCTTTTGTAATGCTGACAAATTCTCTGTTTATAACCCTTATTATTATTATTTATACGTCTCTTTATATCGCGTTTCTTGCGCCTGTCATGCCATACCTACATGTTCATAGCTATCTCTCCCGCCCCTCGCTCCATTCGAATCATAAAAATGTTCCAAACGCGCGTATATATTATATGATAATTATATATCCTTAGATAAGTGCTGCTGCTGCTGCTGGATGATTGAAAAAGAAGAAAAAAAAATGTTTATGAAAAAAAAATAATAATAATAATAATAATAATAAACCGAAGACGGTTCTCAGGAGGACTCGCATATTATATTCATACAAATAATGAAAAAAAAAAGCAGAAAGAACCAGACGTTGTTTAATTCATAATATATATATATATAATATAAGCCATTTTATATATTGTAAATTCATTACAGGTTGTATTTACAATTTTTTAATTGTCCGCGTTATAATTAAAACCGCAAGTGGACTGGTAATTTGATTTGTGGTGTCGTTTATGTTACCGGACCACCGGAATCGAGATGGCTATAAATTATTATTTATTTATATATAATATGTCCTCTGTATGTGGACTTACAATATCATTGTATATAATATAATACGAATACACGGACGTGAGCTTGATGGTATGGAAAAAAAACAGTAACCCGGTAATCGGTATGTGTTTACGTGTAATTTTTTTTTCCGTTCACGTTACACGCGCGAGTATACTTTACGGCCGTTTTATTATCGCGTGTTTAGGCGACTGTATATTTGATGATCTCCGCTCGCGTACATATACGACACGAAATCCATCAGGCGTATTCCTGTAAAAGTATATTAAAATATTCAAACTTTAAAAATATTGATATACTAAAAGTTAAAAATAAAACAGTAAAAATATCCTCGTGTTCACTAATAATATCGGTGAATCGAACAATTTTCGTTTTTTTAATTACCCCTTTCAAATTGGTATCCCCCAAAGAACAACCGTTGTTTTTCTTGAAGTTTTTTTGTAATATTGTTGTGGAATTTATTTTATCACGGGTATATGCCAAATATAAAACGTGTTCGGTCAATCTATAATCAGCAATATTGTCCTTATGAAATATTCGTTAATTTCGCCTTTATTTTATCAAATTATTAATTTTATTTGGTTATCTACAGTACCTACTCGATGGAATACCTCTACCTGAAAAAGAAAATAAATCGGCATCCAAAAATAACGAAATAATGTACATGTACGATTCCATTTTAAAATATTAAGTTATTTCTAATAAAATTAAATTTATTCTCGCGATAATCGCAATTTAATAAAAAAAAAATATACCTATACATATAAACGGATCGGTTCGTCGAACCTGCAGATATATTAGTTTTTAATGATTTTTTTTTTTTTTATTACACCCAGTCTTTCTTGACTTTTCCAAAAACGTACGAGGAACCCATTGTACGTACCTATGTAACACGATACACGTGCCGCGAGATTGAAAATTTATATTATTTAATTTCGTTGGTATATAGGTACATCGAAAGCCCTTTAATGTACAGCCGCGCGAAGTCGATCGCGAGGTCACCCGCGGGTACATAATATTATCGTCGGGGTGTAAACAATAGGAAAAACTCGGCGTAATAATATTTAAGGCATCGCATACAACATTGTTTCGGTGTTCGAACAGAATCGAGTCATCAATCAGTATTGTTTTTTCACTATTATTGTTGTTGCTGTTGTTGAGTATTATTATTATTTATTAATATTATTATTATATTGATATCTTCGCGGGCCGCAGACGCGGGTGAAATGATTTGCGTTTATTTGTACGTGTCCGAAAAAACAATAGAGAGCCTATCTGAACACGTGTTCGCATCGCGGCGACCCGTTGGTCGGCCAAACTCTCGGAGAACGCGATGATCGCACACAAACCTCCTTTATAGGTCAAAACTATAATATATATTTTCGTTTCGCCGTCCTTTTTTTTTTTTTTTTTTTTCTAGAATTCGGTTTTTATTTTCGTTCAAAACGTTTTATACGCCACAATACATTGTGTACAGCGGTGTGAAGCGTATAACGGTAGGAAGTTGTGTATAGGCACGATATACAACGTCCTGTATGACATATATTTATCTTAATCTTATATTATATAATATAGGTACGTGTGTGGTCTATAGATGCCGGACGGGAAAAAAAAGGACACTCCTGTAAGAGCTGTTATATGGCATTTTGGAAAAAAAAAAAAATAAAATATGAAATTTCTAGGACATCGCAAACGTATCGAAAAGAAGAATATGCGTGCCTACAGAGAAGGACTCCTGCGTGTGCAATATTTACGATCGTACGCATATACCATACGCGCTCTGGGTCACAATGGACGTCCCGTCGCGAAGGTGCCCGGCCCCCGTTACAATTTAACACCGGGTGGATATAGGTATACGCTTCTTTTCTGTCGATTCGTTCGGCACCTTACAGTCCTTTCCTGGCTCGTAAATGTATACCGTATAGACATTCAATAGAGATTTTATTAAGTAGCGATCTTTTGTAATAATACGGTCCTTCTCTCTTATCCCCGGAGTCATTGGTCATCGACGACGCTTCCGTCCGGCAGATGCCCGTGTCCCTATATACCCCCATTATCCAGCTGTTTTTCGGCTGCACGTTTACCTATACCATTAATATCCACGATAAAATATAATATTATATAGACCTGACAGATATGGATTAACCGTGTTTTGTCGGACGATATATATTTTAATATAAAAAGTGTTTACTGTGTGGTGCCAAATACATTATGTGTACATATTATTATAGTATTCACTAACCATACCTGTTAACTAGGTATAAATATACGAACCGCGCTCGTGCAGAGAGATAACACTCCTGTTCCATCTTATCCAACTTACTTACTCCTTCCTAGCAAACCGTACTTTCAAAATCTAGGTTGCGGATCAACTCTCCAGCACCCAAATTATTGAAGTTGGTGTTCCCCAAGGGTCGTCGTTATCCCCACTATTATACACAGCTTACATTAATAACATACCTGTCATACAAAATGTAACGGTCGCACTGTACGCCGATGACACAATGTTTTACACAAGCAATAAAAATCAAAAATACGCAACTCTCTTACTTAAGAGACAAATAGACCTTACCATAAAATGGCTCAATAAATTGAAGACTCCGTCTAAATACTGACAAAACCAAAGCTATAATATTCGGCATAAAACTATATAACACACTCTCAAAACTTAAAATCAACGACATAGACAAAGACATAGACTGGTCACCAAATGCGAAATACCTTGGCATCTCACTAGACAGGAAACTATCCATGAATACTTAAGTAACCGCATTAATTAACAAAGCCAGAGGTGCAAGGGCTGCATTATACCCTGTCTTGAACTGGAGATGTCCCATCTTAACGGAGACAAAAATCGCAATATTCAAAATGTATATCAAGCCGACCATACTGTACGCAATAGAAGTCTGGGAACCTCTTATCTCCAAGTCAAATTGGAAAATAATTGAAGCTGTCTAGAACATTACAATGAGAACTATTACTGGAGCTCACTACTTGACGCGTAATTCTTCAATATTTAATTCTTTTCGCATTCCCACCTTACACGAATTCGCCAAACAAGCCACCAAGTCAGCACTTTATCGAGCATCAATATCAAGACTCCCATATCTCCAACAACTTGGTAGAACACATCCCTCAAATCCGGATGACAAAAACCGAGACCAATAAATTTCGCCAACAAACAATAAACAATTCACATATAAAAACAAATAAACACATAAATATTGATTCACAACCTCACACAGAGACATAGGGAGATATCCCGGAACTCTAACAAAGGCTTAAGGCCGTCACACAAAACAAAGCAATGCAGAGAAATCAAATTAAAAATGTATAGGAAACGGACGGTTATCGTGTTCGCGAATTCAAGGCCGGTGCTAAGAAATATTAGTGGACGGTGTCAGAGTTCATTTTTTAATAATTAAAAAAGCTCTTAAACTTTTTTTTTTACTAATGTGATCCCTATAGATTCTTTAATAATAATTATGATTATGATTTATGGTAAATGATAGTGAAAAAATAGTCATAGATAACCAAATAAGCATCATTGACCGATTCTAACTACTGGTATCACACGTATTCTCTTAGGCTTATATATAAACGCCCTGTGTATCAGTATATAGACTATATAGAAGGTGTCCCATCCATACCTTATTAATTACCTATGGAGAAATAAAAATCAAAAGATATATATATAGAGAGAGAAAGAGGAATACAAGTTGTGGAAACCGTGGAATAAAATATACAGGTCTAATTTATTCTATTCCAATCTGTGATTATAATAATTATAATTTTCTGATAATAAGTACACAATATCCTTAGAATAAAAAACGCGATCATGTATTCGCATAGTTCTCTCAATTCTCAGTCTCTCTCGCACTCAATGTTACAACGATAAGACATAGTTAAGCGTTGTTGTATTAGGGTTGTACGGAATCAATTTAATTAAAATGGATACTCTTAAGTCTTATGTGGCCTAAAATATTTTTGTAATTTCGAAACGAGTGTTCAGTGTAGTCATATGGGAATAGGAAGAACGCTAATTTATCTTATTACGGTGAGCACTTTTGGTCAGAATTTGTGTAAATTTTTTTTTTTTTTTTTACAACCGGATAACACTATCATTTCATTATATCACTAGCTCAAATTCTGGCCAACGCCCAACAGTGTAACCTGCATTATGAACGCGGACGTAAATCCGACGAAAGTTGGTTTTCATTTCACATTTTTCAACATGTCGAATATATTTTTTCGGGTAATAAATGAAGTCCGCGCAGAATTTCTTATCAATGCCCATTCCGATTAAATGTGTTCTGTGGTCAACACGTCTGTGGCACTTAGTATAACACGGCAATTGGCGTTCTTTGGGTAAGCAAAACGGAATACTGAAATGAGTTACGATACCTATATTTTTTCTTAGATATTATATGTATAGTGAACTGTCAAAACATTAATATTTTATTCATTTTTCGAGAAATGAATGTCCCCCTTACCCTAGATTTTTCTATACGAGCGCCAATGTAATACAGTGAGCCGAATTCCATCGTCACTAATTCCAATATATATATATATATATATATTATTATTATTATAAACAATAGGACTGTTTGTGAGGTCGGTGACCGTCATCGGTAGTATAGGTACACACAAGCCGAATATTCATATTTCAAAACACAAATCTGAGATATCTACATCTGTATATCGTGTAGTCTATTGTATTCGATGGTGTATATATCGACGTTACCCTCGAATTTCCTAACGTACAGTATTCCGGGCTTACCAGTTATTATGCGTTTAAGAGTGAAATAAATCGCGTCCGATTCGTGTTACGATACGATGTGTCGTGGAAGATACGCATGTAAGGTAAGGTACCTAACTCTATGGCCTATACGACAATAGAGTTAGGTCTACAAAAAAAAAAACTAAACACGATATAATAAAATAAATAAATAATCGTTTTATAGATCTACCATCATATTATACAATATTATATTGGATTCGATTTGTATATTATAATATATAATCACGCGTATAAAATATTATAATATACTCTTGACATCGATCGACATCGCGATATTATTATAAAACATTATTTTTAACCTTTACTCAACGTTACGTAATAATAAATAGGTAGTAGACTCTTTCGTAAACTTACCGAGAATAATATCCGACGTTCATTATTCAATATATTGTAGTCACTTGTCTAAATAGCATTGCATTTTCCGTCTATAATTTCCCCCCTTTTTTCATCATATATATAATAATATGTATAGTATTTCCCTATTCCTATATGTTTGGATTTGAGAATCGTTTCAAACTATTTTATACATGATATAAATTTGTATGGGTAATATTATACATAATCAGGGATGGACAACTGGCGGCCCGCGGGCCACATCCGGCCCGTCGTCCCTTTTTATCTGACCCGGGACTGTCTCTCGACATTTTTATAATCGAAAATTTCAATACAATTTACTTCGAATATAGTAAAAGTGGCTAGGTAAATCTTGGAGACATTTTCAATAATAAAACATATTATATTGAACTCAGATATTAGTTTTCGTCATAGACATAAAATATATTTTTATGAATTTGTTTCATATAATATTAAAAAATACAACTTTATATCTGGCCCGCAATAATTTTAAGTTTCAAAATTTGGCCCTCTAGTTACTTTGAGTTGCCCATCTCTGATATGGTAATAATATATAATTGAATAATTTATTTTATTTCAGTTCGCACTCGCTGCGCAAAAAAAGTTACGTTCCTATAAAAAAATATCAGACCATATTGGTGTTTAGGTAAAAAAAAAAAAAAAAACGATATTGGTCTATATCTCAGTAAAAATCTTCGAGGTAGACGACATAATATCAGCAGCAGTCAGCGAGTGGGCGCACGCGTATATATATATGTATATCATATTTACAACAACGAAATATAATACTTCCACGTTGTTTTCATTATTTTTCAAACCCATAAGTCATAAACCCGTTTAGTTGTCCTTTTTTTTTTTTTTTTTGAAAAAAACTCATTAAAAATTAACAGTCCTTGGAAATGCCACCCAATTTATGAAAGAAGAAGGCGAGTATGCAGTGTAGGACATGGGGAGGAGGGGAGGAAAGAAGATTTTATTATTATTATTATTATTATTATTATATATACCTATGATGTGCATATACCTTTTGACGATGTATATATGATGTGTACAGGTATATTTTTTTATTGCATTCCAGTCCATTGTATACCGTATAACATATGTAAATCGTTAAAACACTCATCTTCAGCTCGTTTGTATAAGCGTATCCATATAAAGACGAAGGGGGGACTTATATGTATATATTACGGGCGCTCTCCGGAGTCGTTAAAAAAAAAAAAAAAAAAAAAAAAAATGAAAAACGAAAACATTCGTGTCACCTAATCGTTTTTTTATATTTACCGACGAGGAACGGACTTAGGCGCCTCCGGGAAGGGGAAGGATATTCACTTGGACCGCATCGCGCGTCGTATACCTATATTGATATCGATCGTTCGATATTTATTGGCCAACTCCGCGTAGGCGGTTGAATCGTACGTCGGTCGTCTCCCACTCTTGGTATTCATTTTTTTTTATCGTCAAAAATTTCATAGCCAAAAATAATATTACATGGTTGTCGTTTGTTGTTTTTTTTTTTAATAGTCTGTTAAACGACCGTGGTATTATTTTAAACATCTATCCTGGGTCCAACCCCTACGCGTAGGTATTTAACGACTCGGACATTGCAAAGACGAGTACAACATAAAATAGCATTTCGTTACCGAACCCCCCCCCCCCCATACACGTCATCGTCGTAGCCGCCCGGTAGTGTCCGGTTCTCCTATTATATCGTGGAGGTGTGATGAATCCTTAGAATATATAGAACGTCCTTGTCAATCGCCATTTGTCAGATTTGTCGATAACGAGCTTTCAACGACTTTTTAGCTGTCTCTGGCCCGACCGTACCTATTATACACTCGGGATATGAGTGAGAGGAGAAGCGGTGGGTAAAATGAAAAATATTCGCAACGAATAACAATATATGTCCATCTAGAATACGGGTTACCATATAAAAGAGGTCATAGGTATAAATATATAATAATATACCGGACGTGAATTTTCTCTAATCATGTCTGAACATCGGAATATGAATAGGTATATTCAAATCGTCAATATCGATAATAAACCTACTATAGGTATCACAGGCAGAAAACATTAAGTTTGACCTCTCGCAACGTTTAGCGGTTGAGAATTAAAGTGTTATTTATTATTTTTCGACTATACCTATTACCTATGCATTCTTAGCGAGAAAAATCATTTGAATGGAAATGTCGACCTATCGACGGAATATTATATAATATATATTATTATGTTAAAAGACACTATATACCCTGCATAAGGACCAAGGACACATTCGTCAATCTTAGCGTCAATGATAATAATATGTTACGTGCACGAATTCGGGTCTCATAATAAAAACCGAACAATTTTCCTTTTCCTTTTTTTTTTTTTTTTTCTGGTAGAAATCGAGGAATTCGTCACGGATTGCGTATTAATACGCTTTTGTGTATTCCCACACCATTTAAGAATGAGGATTTATGGGCCATCCGAGTAATACAAGTGAACCCTTAAACTCCTACAGGAGTAACGCGTATCTGACCACCACGGACAGGCACAAAAAAAAAAAAATCAAGGGTCTAGTATACATGAAATCTTCAAGGTTTCTAAATAACCTTTTTTTTCTCTCGTCTCTTTCTATCTATTATAGTCATCAATAGGTATTATATTGAACGAGCAATTTACTGGGTACACTCATATTGTTCGAAAAAATTCCATCACGGTTCGACATCGATAAAATTTATTTCACCCCCGATGTCCACTGTGTAAATTATTACGATTCTACATTGTGTGTAATGTTCGTTATTTGACAATTGCCAGAATCTTGTATATCAGTATGTGTAATAATATTATTTTGTAATAATATTCGCTTGTGGGCCACGTGCATCCTTAGTAAAATAACAACCATATAACATAATATATTATAATATCGTTTATGTTTTTGCAGGCGAGAAACCGTTCAAATGCGAGTATGAAGGATGCGATCGAAGGTTCGCTAACAGTTCGGACAGGAAAAAACACTCGCACGTACACACTTCGGACAAGCCATACAATTGTAGGATATCTGGCTGTGATAAGTCGTACACTCATCCCAGTTCCCTCAGAAAGCACATGAAGGTACTTGAAATGTTTATTTTTGTCCCAAAACAAAATAGCAATAAAAAAAAATAATACCCAAAATGTCGTTTCAACAATTAATTTCCGGTTTTAAAAAGTGAAATAACGTGGTTACAAAATATATCTCGAGAAACTAAAAATTCTACGACAAAATAGTCTTTTATATATTGCTTTTGTTTAGCGAAAACTACAAATTGAAACAAATACAAAAATTGCAAATGTACAAACTACAACTAACTTCATTTAAAAAATAATATTTTAAAATATTACTCGTCGAGAAAATAATAGGAAATGCGCAAGAGAATGAAGTATTTTTTTCCAAAACCAATTTCCTCCAGAATTAAAATAATTTAACAGTGGTATTCAATATTTTAAACCATTTAAACCAGCATATTCTTAACTCGAAATATGTGTTTTCAAAAAATGTTGTCTAAGAACTACTCGAATTTTAATTTGTATACTATCGAATGATTTCACCGCTGCTGCAAGCTGACCATATGGATACATGTATATTTTGATTTTTTTGAAAGATCTCGGATTTATCAAACTAAATCGGCCATCGGTGTTTTTTCCATTCGCTTTCTTATTTTCGTCGATTCTTCGTCAATGCTATACCTAATAGGCATATATATGGACTTTGAAAACCACGCGTTTAAAGTTTAGTCACTTTTTTGCTTTTGCAGACTTAGTGTCTGTTTTAGTGTCGACTTTTTGTCGAAAAAATCATAACTTTTTTTTTTTTATCAAATTAAATCACCAAGTCGCAGCAGCTAGCTGTTTTTTTCTCGCCTTGTTAAATCGTTCGTACTATCGTTTCAGGTACACGGTAACGGTAAACTGGACAGCGACGGCAACTACGACTCGGAAGACTCGAATTGCTCGTCCGGCGGGTCCATCAGGGTGACGGACAGCTGCACGACCGCGACGCCCAGCATCGTGTCGCCCGGAGATCATCACGGGGCCCATACGCCCGTCCTACACCCGGCCATCACCTCAGCTCTACCACTGCCCACGCCGCCGACGTCGTCCGATTGGTAAGCCACGTGCGCTTTCTGCGTCCCTCGAAGTTTGGAAGTCCGTCGTCTTTACCGGGAGAAAATGTCCTCTATCGATGGATATTCCTCACTTAACTTCTATGTTTTTTTTTTAAACTAATGACGTTCGTGGATGTCAACATTTTTCTGTTCGAAGGAAGTGTTTTCCTGTTATTTTTTCTTTAGCCTCAAATCGTTCTTATCGTTCTTAACCCAGTGACGGATTAACCTTTTCGGCGCCCTGAGGCACGCTCAGTATTTTCAAGTAAACATAAAGGACCTAATCTTGATATTTGTTGGAGGAGGTCATGACCCCCCCCTCCCCACTGGATTCGTGCCTGTCCACAACTCGAAAAATTTAAATCACTCGACAACTTTATTTTACTCAGTGTCAATAAGATTACAAAAAAAAAAATACATACATTCATACTCATTCGGTATATCTTAATCGTATCGCCTTATTAGTGATAAAAACTCGATGATTTTGGCTTATTCTTCTTTAGTAGCTGCGTATTTGTCATGCGTTACGCAAAGTATTGCGTAATAATGCAAGTTATAACAAGAAACAAGTAACCAATAGTTTCTTATCGGGCGATTTGTCATCACGTGTTTTCGAACCGTTCGCACAAATAGACGTTTCTAGAACAGGCGGGAAATCAGGCCAGAAATTTAATTTCCGTATTTTCAGATATCCCATTTGAGTGTCATTAATCCTTTTATTTTATTTTTTTTACTTCAATTTTTTTTTTTTTTTGGTTGGTTTTTTCGAGAATAAAAATAAAATAAATAAAAAATGTACCGCCCCCCTACAAGTTGCCACCCTAGGCTCGAGCCTCACTAGCCTATTGGTTAATACGCTACTGTCTTAACCTACGTACGATATTATACTACTGCGTATATATATTATACGGGAAAAGCAGAATTAATTTTCAAATTTCAAAAACAAATGTCGGAAATGTCGATACTTTTCCAAATAACGAGTGTTATACTACGATATAATCGCATTTTAAAATATTGCCGTCGACAAAAACGTTCACCGTCGAGACTATATATCCATTTCGCTCCCCTCTACGACTCCTGCACCGAAAACGAACCCTTTAAAATTTCGTGTTAGATATATTTAAATTTTAAGAATAAAGACCCGAACAAACAACATTCATATATACATACGGCATTTCCCGACCTACAATCTTGATGATAATAATAATTGTTGTTTCCCAACAGGTACATGAACACCGGAGCCGGCACACCGTCCATCCAACCGTCGCCCGTCGACCACGGTCATCCCTATCTGACGGACCTCAATCACCATCACCATCACCATCACCCGCATCACCACACGTCGCTGATGGCCCATCACCATCACGGCACAGCGGCCTATTGAAACAAATCCCCCGCTTCGTATTACGACCCCTACGCGGCGGCGGCGGCGGCGGCCGAATGGAGGTAGCACACCGCCGCCCCACCGTCGTCGCCACCGATAGCAATTATTATTCTTGTCACGGTCCGGTGATAATGACGTCGACGATAACCCCGAATTTCGTCAAATTTTTCCACGTTTCCGTCGTAATTTACATATTATGTTCATATATTTCGTATTTCATCGAGAGACCGCTTTCGATAACATTGTATATAGGTACGGTTCGTAATATCAGTGCTGTACAGAGAGCCTCGAGGCCCGCAAAGTAGTTTTCTGGTGTCATCTGTCTTATATTATACTCGTACGTTTTCTCCGGAAGTTACAAAAAAATTTCGTTTAATTAAAGTACCCGAATAATAATAATAATAATAACACAATTAAAATTAAAAACATGTTGATAATTGTACATATATTATATATATATATATTGACAAGTACATTATTTGAAATAATAACGACGATATTATGCTTTTAAAAGTAAATATAAAATCAAAAGTTTTTAATATCACATTTATGACATATTGTAATAGTGTATTTCACAAAACATCGTTCCTATGAAAAAAAAAACTCGTCCATCGCCGCACATTCTCCATAGTGTTTTTTTTTTTTCTATATACCTGAATTTCAGAGGTCTTAAAACGCGCACATTTGTCCCTGTCCACTTGGTTCCTATACAGCACTGTATTTATTGGATATAAACGTATTCCATATCGTGTATAATCGTTAGAATATATAATATTACCTGTATACGGAAATTATTGTTTTATCGTGTAATTGTTTTTTTTTTTTTTTTTTTTTACATATCTTTTTTCATCACGATATGACGATATGAAGTGGGGGCCACCTGTGATTTTAATGTTATATTATTATTATTATTATTATTATTATTATTTTGAATTATTTTTTCCAGTGTGATTATCGATGGATTATTTTTTTTTAATTTAATAGGTTCATTCGATATTATAGTAGATGTTTTTAATTGTATTATTGTATAGAAAAATCGAACCTCTCTGTGTATGTGCCTTTAAATTAAAAAAAAAAAAAAAAAAAAAAAAAACTTGACCTATTTCTCTTAATCGTGAAAATATTATATGGTTATTGTATTATATAATATTGTATAATATTTGTATACATCCGATCGAAAAAGAAAAAATTTAAATATATATACTGTAATCTTCCATTAATTTTTACAGATACTACCTATATATATATATATATATATTATATGTACAATCTTGTATTACTAAAGAATTTAACTCTGGAAGAGTGAGTTGGCCTATACGCTTTCAATTATTATGTACTATTGTAGTAAATTAAATTATGTATATTTAAGGCCTATATATTGTATACAATTATTTATATATATACATGCATATATATATATATATATTATACAAATAAAAATTATAAGTGATACATGAAAATAAATTTTATTTGTGTTTTAAAAAAATAAAATAACAGACATTGGTTTCATATTATTATAATACATATACATACTAATCACTATATATACACAATACACATATAGTGTATTATTCTGCAAGACTATAATATAGGTACCTAAGAAAGTAAATCGAGATAAATTGGAATTTAACTAGGTATTATTTTAAATTGTGGGTACAACGATGTTTGGGTTTTTTTTCCTGAGAGTAACTAACTTTTCGAGTAAAATGAGTTTTGGGATAAAGAGATTTTTGATGACGAATTTGTTCCATTTCGTATTTCCAAGATATCGAATTTTTTTTTTTTTAGGTCAACTATAAATGTCAACGGTCATTTTTTTAAAAATAATATTAAATATTATTACACCGAAGTTCTGCTAAAATACGATCAATACGGTGTGTGACTATAAATCGTGTACATATACTTGCGTATGATGCGTATACTGATATTTTAGACTCAAGCGATTGAAATTGGTCAATATTAATACTATATATTATATGTGTTGGCTATATACTAGAGTGCGATTTCTGAGTTATTGTAATTTGACAAAGTGTGTATATTTGGCTAACATGGAATGTTTATTTCGGATTATGGACATGATGGATTATAATGAAATAATATAGGTAAAATATGGTGACAGTATACAGTTTTAAAAATTATATTTATGTAAGTACCTGCATCCTATCCAACGATAGTGAAGGTACTTTCGCCGCCTACTGACCGGCCTATTTTTAGATTATTGTTTCGTTAAGTTATAAAATGTAATATGAAAAATTAGCTTAATTGAATTGTATATATTGCGGAATTTTAAAAATGTATGAAACTCCCAAAAAAAGTGTGAATTTTCTGTCAGATAAAATTTAGTTCAATTTAAGTATAAAATTTTACAAAAAATTCATCACTAAAACAAATTTGAAGTTATTTACAAAACTTAGATGCTTGTATTATTTAAAAAAAAAAAAAAATCGATAATTAACTTAACCTTTAATTTTTTTTTTTTATGTTAATCATTTTAACACATATTTATCCCCAATCTCGAAATTTTATCTGTATCCTGTACGATAGTATCCTGTTCCTGCTGTTTTGTTGCAACATCCAACAAACGACTGTGAAGTACCTCTATATATAACAATATAATAATATTCCTTAAAATTGCCTAATAGTTTTTTTTTTTTTTTTTTTAGAGATAATTCCAAACAGAATAGTGGAACCATACCTACAGGATAATCCTGCAAAGAGTATAAAGAGTATAAAGAAATAAGGATTCACTCATGTGAACCAAAATCATATATTATATAGTGTTCTCGAAGCACATACAAAATACGTCGGTGCACATAATATATATTGTTTAAAGAATAATGTTTGTACACTACGCGTCATAGTCGTTGTTATTTGCAGGCTTTCATCGCGTTGAACGAACCGAAAAAAAAAAACAAAATAATATTGTAAAGACTTATGAACGAAATATTTAATCCGTTATTATGCTATTTTATTGTACGACAATATAATAACATACACGAATACGAGTAAAAACAAAAATATTCCAAAATCGTTTTCAGAAAAAAAAAAATTTAAGGGAATATTTTGTTCAACAAACATTTTACAAGTAGAATAATATTATTGTGATGTATATTTACCGAGTATACCTACTTTGCCGGTGTAAGGTAAATTTATCTTGATTTTACCGATGTTTTTTCACTTCATTTCGCTCAATAGTCCTTATTCGGCCAAATACACATATTTTTCACAATTAAGGCGTTTGGAAACCACTACATTACTAACTAATCATCAAACGTTACTCAAATTAGTTAAATTATGTATAAATTATACTCCACTCTTCTAAACTTTGAATGCTAATAAATAACTAACTTTTGATTCAATTTTCGGTATTGATAAAACAACATTTTCAGAAAAATGTAGGATTTCATTTCAGAAAAGCGTAAAATCTAAATATAACAAGTATAAAAATAGTAAAAAATCAAAATTTTTATACAAATGTATAAGTAACTCAAATTTATATAAAAATAATACAGACTTTTTGAAATGATAAATATTCACAGAGAAAATTATACGTGGTGCGATAAAAGAACTACTGTATGTACGTACATCAAGTATATATTATATTATATTATACGCATCAAAATTACTGAAATATACACAGCGCAAGTTAGGGAAGCCACCAATTTTTAGGGTTTCTACCGGCCCAAAAAGCGTTTTCAACATTTTTAAAAAATATTTTAAATACTTTAATGAACTGTAGTGTACCGGCTATTAAGAGGCCGCAACACCTGCGATTTTTAAGGGGTTCTGTATAGGCAATTTTTAAGAAATATTATAAAAAATAAAAATCTAACAATTTAGAAATATTTATGTACATTTTAAAATTAATCTAAAAATAGCCCCGTACCCGTATCACTTTT
>JAIPRL010004530.1:0-37425 GCA_025469235.1 Pemphigus obesinymphae | reverse complement strand
ACAGTAAATCAATACTTTTGAATACGTTTTTTTTTTTTTGTTCAATAATATACAATTTATAACCGATAATCTATGAGAAAATATCAATTTGATGAAATATATTTTAAAAAATGCAAGGAGTTTAAATTTTGAAAATTTTGATTAAAATCCATAAAATAGTTTTTAATTTTAAAAAAAAAACTTTAAATACATGTCAAAAAATTGGAAATTTTCTTATAGATTACTGTTAAAAAATAACATTAAAATATATTGGTTAGTTGCGGAGATATTTAGATTGTTACATGATTTATAGTATATACTACAGTAGATGAGTATCTAATATAGATAATATACCTAATATAGTATCACATCATCAAAAAGGCGAAACAAACGACAATATATATATATATATAAAAAAGCGAAACATAAAAAGCGAAAATAAAAAAGTGCTAATCGTAAAAAGAGCAAATGCAAAAAAAAAAAACATTACAAATTACAAATCGAGTGAAAACAAAAATGATGAAAATATTATTTTATATTGAATATTAAGTATATTACATTTTTTAAATTTTTCCTATATTATATCATAATCTATTATCAATGTAATACTATATAATATAAATACAATATTATATCAATATTATTAATAAATATTTTACACGAATCCAATACATGTATTGCGTCAAAAAAGTATGAAAGTATGATTATCGGCTCATTTATTTATATATTTATTTCTTTATAACTTGAAAATTATGAACATGAGCAATATTACACATATAAAATACAGATAATAGTATTAAGTATTTATAATGCATATAAAACAATATAATTAACATATTTAAATGAATAGTATAATGTAATATATAATATAAATATAAAATATTGATTATAAAATTCAAGAACACATACTATATTGATATTATAGCTGAAAATGCATTTGGTATTTGACATTTGTATGAATGATGTTAGACTATTGAGTTTTTTTTAGAGGTCAACGTGTAGACTCTAGGATGTTGAACCAGACTATCGCTTCTGTAGTTCATTATTACTTATTATCTATTAAACATAAAAATGCATACACTAATAATATTATATTTTCTAATTTCTTTATATATCCATATATATTCTTATTTTTTAATCATGTTTACATTTATTTTGTATATGGGATCAGTTTTGTCTCTGATAAAACTTGAATACTCGTATATTACATGCTCACGCTTTACATATTAAACATTTTTGAAATTTACAATAAATGTAAGACACAAATTGTTCGTTTTACAATAAATTATAACACATGATTAATCTCGTCCAATCAAATGCTTTGTAATTGTAATAATTTAGAAGGATGTGTTTTTTGTTAGTCTTTAATGGGTACGCCATAATATTCATAAAATACTACTAAAAATACGTTTTGCGAGAAAAATCATTCGATTTAGTAAAGTTTTTAATTTTTAATACGAATATTTCATAAATCGGGTTTTTTCATTGTAAAAATCGCATGATTTTTTAGGGCACTACAATTTTCGTTTTTAATTTATTTTTATTAATCACTTATTTAAATACGGTTGAATATGACGAAAAAGAACATTATTTCAATGCAATTTTAAAATAAGACGACGAGTAGTCAAAACTAAATTTGGAGATCGTAGTGCTCTATGAAAACGTGTCTGTTTTATAATTAAAAAATAAAAAACCTATTTCAAAAACATTAAAAATTATTGACGTCAGGATTTTTCCAATCATTGCGTAAAATCTGTGGCTATTTTTATGTAAAGTGATTTATATTATATACATATAATATATGATAGTAAATATATATTGCCGCAATGTATTACATCTTAAAACTAACCCCTATTCATGCCCATTAAAAACTTTTTATACATTTTTTACTTTTTATACAAATAATGTATTCTTACTTACTTATAATAATTGAAACAAAAATTAAATTTAAAACTACATTTTATTTTTGGTTACTTGATTATTTATACGAATATTAGTATTAAATTAACATTAAAGGTTGTCAATATTTTCAAAAGTAAATTAAAAAATAATATTAATTTAATTACGAATAGGTATAATCTTCCTTTGTATATTATAGGTATATTATACATTATAACTTATTAGTAATAATTATACTCTTCCATAGTTTTTCCATTACTTATATTTCTTTTTAATAATATTGATAAGTTGTTTCTGATAAGTGTATAGTAGGGTGACAGTGATTTGAATATTAAAAAACGGGAAAACAATAAAAACTAGTGAATATCGTAATAATTTTCTACCAACATTTTCATAAATCGGTTTGAAAATGTTAAAAAAAAATCATCGACAATTTTCTAACAATTTTTTTTTTAGAAAAATAGTAGATAACAAAAACGGGACCACACTTCCAAAAGCTGGTCAAAAACTTAACCGTTTAAAGTTTTTCAGGACAACACGGGGTGCAATCCTCAAAAACGGGACGTATGGTATGGTCACCCTAGTGCATAAGTATATTTTGATAAATTTTTGATTGTCGCCCCGTGAAATTTTTTTAAAAAATGCACTGATATTTGGCATTCAAATGTTAAAACCATTTTAATTGTAATGAATGTGAAAAAAATCTCATTACTTCGAAAATTTAAATGATCAAAATCAGTTATTAGTTATTACTAACATTTAAAATGTTCAATGTAAATGGACCACCAATTCAAGGATTAAAAGTGCCGTTAAATATCTTGAGCGATGTAACAAATATATGTTACAAAATGTTTTACAAACAATTTAAATTAATAAAACATGAAAAATAAATAATATTTAGACTTTTGGAACTTTCCATAAAAAAAACTCAATAAAAAAACCTTTAAAATTAGTTCGTCGCCTTGTAAAGAACATTATTTGTACATCATTGAACTATTATTTATGATGTGTAGACGTCATAACAGGTAGTGAGGAAATGTGGACATGTTTTTGAATTCACACTTATTATTGGAATAGGTATGCTTTAATAACCATACTAAAAAATAAACAATATATTTTTGAACAATTTTCTAAATTATGAGGAAATTATAAGTTTTTTTTAAAAAAAATTTTGGTTTAGTTATTATTAACCATAGTATTAACCACAGTATTAACCACGTAAACACTTGAAGCATAATTAATATTTATAATATTATAAAAACGCGCAGTAACCAGGTATAGAGAAGTGAAGATAATCATATATGGATATGACGTATATGCACCACATGCCATAGCACACAATCATTATTGTGGCAGGACGCAGGCGTTCAAATTTATAACGAAAAAGCGGATGTATGACTATTTTTAAACTTATGATTGTTTGGAATTATTTTTCTCAATTTCATAAAATATTTAAACTACCTATATGTTTTGATTAATTTAACCAAACATTATACCTATACTAATATTAAATATATTGACATACGTTAGATTTTAACCTTTTTAGACGTATTGCTTGAACCTTTTACGAAATATACACAATTATTTTCTAAACTATGAGGAAATAATTAATAACCAGTTTTTTTTTTTTTTTTTGCTTCACGGTTTAGTTATTCCTTATAAATTATAAAAAAAAGTATAGAAAAATGACCAGTTTAAATTTATCATCTTGACTAAATTTAGGTACACATACATACCGCGAAATATGGATTTAAGTGTTCTAATTGTAGGCCATATTTACAGTTTACTATTTCTAGTCGAAATTTCACAGAAAAATAAAATAAACATAATACATAACATCATAGAACCGGATGATGAATTGTATAATTAAAACATCAGCTGTATATTACAATGAAGAATGCAGTTTCGTGTGTCTATTGTTTTTTTCATTTTTATAAGCCGCCTTAACTTGGCTACCTACTGGATGTTGGTATATTATACATTTATACACTTTACGCTTTAGTTGCTATGTTGGCAATTTAACATTAGTATACACAACTGTTTTGATGGTTCAAAGTGAATATATCCTACGTGTATTTAGAACAATAAGGTAACAAGCATATTTCCAGTATTTAGTCCAAATTAAATTTTGAAAATTAATTTGACTTCATTTATTTTTATTCCATGTTTTGTAGGAATAACGGTTTAAATTAAATGATTTATTTGAAAAAAATAAAATCATCTTATAACGAATTACATTATAATAAATTAACCCGAACTATTTTTCACGTAAAATCTTAAATAAACATTTATGAGTATAAATTTGTTTTCAAACACAGCTAAACTATTTAAAGTATGCTTATTTACCATGATTTTTCACTTTACATAGCCAAAAATGTTTTTTGAGATGTTTCACTGTCGATGACTTGTGCATTTGCACGTAAGAATATCTCATAATAATTTAATGAGTAGGTACTAAACTCCTTAGAAAAATAGACCGCTTTCAACCCTATGACAAATCAGGATGATGTCCATTAACCATTTTATATAAAATGAACAATGAATATTATAATAATTAGTAAAATAAGAACATAAAAAAACATGTTTAAATATACTTTAAATATGTTTAGGTATGTAAATAAATATAAACCAAGACAAATCAAGACTGTAAAAAATAGGAGCATGAAAAAAAGTTTCGTGGAAACTGCCATCACTGTTTTTCTTCGCTGCACTCATTTATGTGTATTTCATCGATGTTTTTAATGGTAAACGTTTAATTTGATTCTATGTAAATATATTCATTTTATTATTTTACTCAAGTTGGATTTATAGGATTTATGGATTTATATTAGGTGGTTAAATCCTCCTTGATTTTACTAGTCTTTATTAATATTTATGAGCAGGTATTTGTTATTACTTTAAATATGTTTATAAATATAAACCGATCAAGACTGCAAAACTTTTATAAATTGTATTAAAATCATTCTACATCATTCATTGTATTATTACAGTTGAATAACGAAAATTGGTTAAATAATTGATCGATGGATATAGCATAGAGGTATATTTGTTTAACATTGAATGACGAATGTACTTTTTATGTTTTATATTCCTTATACTAAAAACATTTTTTTTTTTTTACTGCAGTCTTGAACTTAATGATTGTTATACCACTTACAAATTACTTTAATAAATTAATTTTATTTCTTTATATATTTAAAGGAATTATATATACTTACATAGAAACAACGTAAAAACAAGTCAGACGATCCACTTACTACCACTTAAAAAAATATGATTACCAAATATTCTACGTGTACAAACAAAGTACGTAAAAATTTTAAATAATTGTATGAGAATAATTTATGCATAAATGTCTTTACATATACATCGAAAAATATTTGACAAGATGATGGAATGTCAGCCCAATTAACATAATATGGGATTTGTACTGCGTAAGCATCTGTGTATAAATACAAAATAATATTATACTTGTTTTAGTTTCACGTCTAAGAAAAATTTCTAATTCTAATTACTTTTTATGATTTTTCATGAAATTGTATCTGCTTGTCCATAATTTATCGGTAAAATCACACATGTACAAATATGCAAGGTCGGGTATTAACGAGTTGAAAATTAAAATCAAGTTAATTTTAATAAGATTACTTAACGCGTTTCTTTTTTAAAATTAACTTTTAACTTAATAAGTCACTTTTTTGAAAACTTAAAATGTTAACTTAATACAAAACTATCCAAATATTCTGTATGAGATTTTTATTTTTAAGCATAGGAAATTTTAATAATTCTACAATTGAGATAAGTTTGTATTATTATATTACCCTTTATACTTTATATATAAATAGAATTACCTATATTATGAAAAGTATAGTTGTGGTAGGTACGAAGCTCTCATTATCTTCGCAATATTATTGTAATATTTAGATGTCATATAATATTGTTAATTTGGGAAATTTCCAATCATGATCATCTATAATAAAGACGGGTACACGAAGATATGAGGTAAATTTTAGTAAATTATCGTTTTATTAACTGATGCAACACAGGCCAGTTAGTTTTTGTGTCGAAACTGTGGATATTTTCATGTTGAGCTATATTTTTAATTAATTGTGTTTATCCAATATTTTAAATATATTTATTAATTATATAATTATGTAATACCTACAGTTTGTTTAATAATTATATTAGTGGTGAAAATAAAAATATAATATTGTAGCAACTATAGCAGATAAGAGTTATTTTATAATTTATTTTATTGTTAATTACAAATTTTAACTTATAGGTAACTAGGTAAGTTACTATTTTTTTCAAAATTAAATTTTAACTTAAAAAGTTAATAAAAAAATATATAAGGTAATTTGAACTTAAATTAACATATTTTTAAGCTAACTTAACTTATTGAAGTAAAAAAATTCGTTAACTTGCCCAGCCTTACGAATATGTAGGTACCTACATATAAGTTTCGTTTGTTCACGTAAACTTTACCAATGATTTTTTTATCGAAATCATATCATACTTGATAAAATATACAATATATATTAATATGATCATAATATGAATGGTATAATAAGTATATAACTAACTGTTATTAACAATAGATATTTTTTGATATTGTGTGATATGAATTTTACTAGTAAAGAAATGTTCATAAATTGTATGTCATTATTTTTTTTAACAGTTTTTTAGTTACTTATGTATCTAATATGTATTATAATATGTATATAAATAATCATTATTATAAAATGTTATCATCTCTATAAGAGTCCCACCAAGATGCCCATCAATATATATATATATATATATATATATATACATTATATATATATATATATATATATATATATATAAAACTTTTTCAATTGAGTTTTAGTTATATTAAAACACCTATTATACAATATAAATTTAAAAAAATTAAATTATATTATAAGTACTTACCAATAATTTTAAAAAATTGAAAAATTAAAAACTAAATAATATGTAACATCATTTTTAAATTATATTATACAAAAATATTCACGTGAAAAAAAAATCTAAACGCGTTTTTATAACTTTTAACTGAACACGAAAATATACGGACGGTGTCCGCGTAAAAAGGAATAAGTACAAAATACTATTTTGGAAAAACTAAAAACACTGTCAGAAATATCTAAAAATTAAAATTGTTTATCAATATTTTTGATAATGAACCTACAATTTTTGTTGTTTTTTCATGCCATTCGATGTGGATTATGAAACCTGGACACCGTCCATATAATATTGTGTATTCGATCGCGTGTACCCATTTTGTTTTTCGTGTTAATTATTACTGAAATATTTATATTATACTATGATTGAAAGTATATTTATTCATAGTCAATTGGGAGATTGATGGCTTTACGTTCAATCGTCCAAGAAAATGTCAAGGATGTGGAGAACATTTGCCCGATTTCATGGATTTGATTCTAATGCGTCATGGAAATATTCAATAGTGTTATCAAATGTTTAGTGGTATTATATTCTTCTTTTAGTATATTGTTTTGTAGTTAGTTAGTATAAATACTAGGAGTATGCTGTTTTTATTAATGTTTTAATATTCTATAACTCTCATGATCTATCCTATAGTCTGCAGTTTTTATGTAGTATCTCTGTCCAAGACTATTAACCTTTTCATCAGGTTAACTTAATATTAAACAAAAATATTCTTAATTTTTAAATAAATATCTCAAAATAATCTAATAATATAAACCACAATTTATTGTACAGTTTGTTTATATTACTCTTAAAAAATTAAAAAAAAAAATTCTGTATAGAAAAATACGTAGGTAAGTACTTAATGTTAAAAAAAATATTTTGTCACTCGTTTTTTTCATGTTTAATGATCACATTTTTTCCATGTAATTAATTCAATGTAGTCCTTTGTCTGTCAATTAATCTATTTTGTCCCTAAAGATAGTAAAATATATAATGGTTATATAAATTATTAGATTTCCATATACTTTGGATGAACCCTCCCCCCCTCAAGGAAAAAGTTGAAAATACTGTCAAAATAAAAGGTTTTAAACTTGAAAATTGATAATTCATTAAGTCTAATCTTAGAAAGATGTTAATGAGAAGGAAATTCGTAATCCCAAATTTTTTATATTTTTCAAATAAAAAAAACAACTGTAGAATATTTTAAATATAATGTGAAGTTAATTTCAATAGGTATTATAAACATTATTAGAGTAGTTTGGATATTTACTAATATTTTTTTGTACAATAAAATTTTTTTTATTATATTGTTCAAGTAACATAGATATTATTAATAAAATATAACACAACCTATATTTTAAATTTCCGAAAAGTATTCGGATATTTTTTTAAATAATTTTATTGCCTAATATTTGTATTTAGTTAATTTCGTTTCAGCTATATAATCTCTTAAAATTAGGTATTGATATGAATTAACATCATTTTTTTAAAAACCAGTTTCTATTTGCAGGTACTAAAATATAATAAGCAATTTTATTTCACACTATATAATGTTAGATAATTTTTTGTCATATTGTGTCAATTTTCACACGGTAGACAATATCTTGTTTACCTATTATTCAATTTACCACACGGTATTAGATGATTGTGTAGTTCATTATTATTTGATGAAGTAAGTATTAAAAAATAATGAATTCTCTCTTATGAAAAGCTAACTTAAAGTCCTTATGTATATTTATTTCACTAAATAAATATTATAAACACAATAAAATTAATTTTAGAAACAATTGAATATATTTTTAAAATATAACTAATAAGAGTTGAAATTTAAAAAACGAACGTTAATAGTTAATTAGAATACATTGTAAAGGATGAAAATTATGATGTTTTTAAAGCGTTTTGTATCAAACGTCTCTTTATTATTTTATCCCTAAGATGGCGTCTTATATAGTATAGTATAGTCTTATATAGTCTTATATGTATTCAAATACATACTTATTTAATTGAATTATGAACAAATAAAATTTTTCTTCTATTACTGGTCGGCATAAGTTTTCACGTCTCATCTCACTAGACTCAAAGTACAAAGATTTTTTTTACATACCTAATTGCTATGTTTACTACCGACCATGTAAAGTTCCGTCCACTAGTCAGACCAAGAAATGTTGGTTACCAGAACTCTTCCTTCATCCCTACAGTAGGGCAAAAAAGGACTTCGTTCTTGACCCTATGTTTTTATACATACGGGTAAGCAATATAATAAAAAATGGTTATATCTTTATATATTATACAAAAAGTCAGGGATAGAAAACGTTTATAAAACAACATTTTTAAACGAAATAATTTAAACCGGAAAAATCATCTACGAAAATATTGAAAATCGAAAACAATAACGGAAAAAATAGAAAAATTAAATCGAAACGATCAAAAAAATACAAATGCTTCATAATAATATTAATTTTCAATAGGACTCAAATTGTGTGTATAAAATATTAACTGTTCTTAAAAATCTTTTAAAATTTAGATGTAGTTGTAGATTTTTAAGTATTATTCTTTTTATTATAAATATTAAAATTATATTATAGAACACATACATTATAGATATCAGTTAGGTATTAGGTATACTTCTTGATTTAAATATTTTAATTTTATTTCCAATTTTTTGTTTTTTGTTTAGAATAAAAATTATATATGCGATATGTAAAATTAAATATTTTGAGTTTTGGCCTTTGGGTGGGTGTAAAAATATTAAATATGGAAATGGAATAATAATCTGTGGTATAGTTGGTTGTATATTATTATGATCTCATAAGTTTTTTATCATTCTCTTTGTTTATTTTCTTTGTCTTTCTCTATCATTATTCTATAGCACAGTTTAGAATTTTCAAAAATCTTTATTTTTTATTTTTTTTATTGCTGTAACATCTTTGTTAGGTAATTTATATTTTTTCAAAATTCCTATAAAATCATATCTAAAATATGGTTTTCTATAAATTTCATTAAAAGTATTTAAACTCTTTAAAAGTAACTTATACATAAGTTTTAACAATATTAAAACACGTTCTCGCTTTCTATATATAACTTCTCTTCTACTTACCATAGATTTCAAAATTTAAATATAATATGATAGATAAGTAGGTATATTAACTATGGACGAACATAGAGTGGTATGACTTGTAACGGTCACCTCCATAGAATAGGGTGTGATTATATTTAGAAAATAAAAAAAATGGGTCTTTTATTCACCCCACCCCCAGATGTTTTTCTTGAACGTTCATTAAAAACTGTTTCTATAGTTTTTTTTTAGTTAAAATAACTTTTTCATATATTTTTTTAAGTTTGAAAATTGGAAATTTGACGTTTTCAATCTCCAATTTTATATGTTTAAATATACTTTTTAAATATAACTATATACTCGGTCTTAGTCTATGTTATCATCTTTTATTTAGTGTAATTTTTTCTCTTTTATGATAATTTTTGATCAAACTGTGATCAGAAAGCCACAAACCGTTTTTTTAACAAATGTTGCGATTACACAACAATAAAAGTTACATTGATATTAGAAACATTTTAGACTGATTTATTTTAAATTTTTTAATTGTTATATTTTCATCATTCAAAAAAATTCTTAAAAAATGCCTACACAGAACCCCTTAAAAATTGATGATATAGCGTTCTCTTAAGAACTCTCTTTTGTTTGTTATTTGTAGAAATGTTTATACTACCTAGTCAAAATGATTGATGTGGCATCCTCTTGAGGTAGTCCAGAATTTTTCTTCTATTTTAATATAATATAAAGATGTGAATATCAAAAAAGATGAATTTTTATTAAAATAAAATAATATAATACGTTTTCATTTTTACTAAATTTTGACGGTTGGGCATGGGCACGGGATTCCCATGTAAAACAACCATGGTTTCTAAATGTTTATAAAAAAAAGTATTAATGAGTGAGGAGCATAGGGAGGATGCATAGGAGGAGCATAGGGAAAATAAATTTAAAAAAAACGTAAATAGAGTCAATTTTACCTTAAATAAGTTTTTAGGGAAAATCGATTTCAATCTACATTTTTGAAAACAAAGAAATTTTGTATAGTATCTAATATAACTCATGAACTAATATAATTAAAAAAATAAAACCTATAAATTATTATAAAACAAAACAATTTTAAGTATATTAAAGGTTTTGGTTTGCGCTGAAGATGATAATATAGTTGTTAAAATATATAGGTAATACGCAGTTAAAACTTAAAAGTTAACTAATTTATTTTATGATTTGGGTTTATAATAATAATTTGTAGTATAATTCATAAGTTCTCAAGTTGACTTTAGTAAATAAACCTTTAGGTGAATAAAAAAAAATTGTTTTTTTTTTCGTATTTTACTAAAATATCTAAAATAATACCCACGCACTAAATTTCTTCATATCATGTATTTTCTGATTTTCATATATTTTCCTGATACGTCATATTCAATATTTCTTCATCTATAATTGTTTTTAAAATAACAAATATAAATGATACCTATATACATTATTGTTGAACACAACGAATATTGAACATGTGTTATGCTTTCTTCTTCCAAATTGTAGAAATAACTTATATAATAATTCGACATTTTAAACGATTTGTGGTAATTCTAAAATATAAATATAATTTTAGAGATCGTAATACACATTTATATAATTTGTATACTGAATGTATACAAAATTTTCTGTACCCATTTATAAATTATCTTATGATTACTTTTAGTAAATATCTGGACTTGCAAATAGTAGATGTACCTATAAAAGTTATTAAAAATATGCGATTAATTAAAAAAATTATATTTTTAATTCATGGATTACACAATTTTTTTTTACAAAATTGGTGAAAACGTCTAAATTTTGGTTAAACCGTATTGTTAACATAATTATTAGTTTTTCAGCTAATTCTATAATTGTTACTTTAGTGAAAGCGTGTAATAAGGTATTATAGGTGATAGGTAAGTTTATCAGCTGATGGTCCTTTTAAGTCCTGTAAATATATTAAAATATTATTTAGTTCAATAGAAATTATGTTGTGAAAAATTATGATATGAAATTGTTTAAATTTATATTGGTCTATAATGGAGTATAGCACAATTATTTAAAATCCGTATATGGCCAATGAACAGTTAAGATTAAAACGTATATACAAAATAGATTCCTCTCTTATGCCGCAATTTCTTTATTTCTTGACATTCTACTTCATTCTCGCCTTAGCAATCCGAATGCATCGTTCAATAAATAAAGAACCCTGATATTTTCTGTCTTAATTATTTTTGGTCACAAATTAATTTTATGAGTAATGTATATTAATCGTATATATAAGTTGTTTCTATCTAATTATAATACTGTAATAATTTATATTATGTATATCTACTTACAAAATTGCCGATTGGTCTTAATAAAATTTATTTTGTACATCAGGTTATGGAAGAATGATGATGTTGTTGACGAATGGTGAGGAAATGACAATTCGTAATGGAGACAAATGTATCTACCGATTTCACCAATTTTTTCTGCACGCCATGGAAATAATCAATAGTGTCATCAAATAGTTTAATGGTTAGTCGAAGTTTCTTTCAGTATATTGATTGTATAAATTTAGCAGTAGTTAGTTAGTTAGTTAGTTAGTAGGTATACAAGGAATTCAAATTTAATTTAATTAAACACTAAATATTTGTGTTACCCCTACACATTCTCTATATACTCTCTACATTATCATATATATTAAAAACTATATTTATTTTAATAATTATATCATTAAAAGTCACACAAAGTTTTTTTATAGGTCACAACACTAATTTTGGTATAATAAGTACTTACAACTTATTATATTATATTAAAACAATATATTTCTAAAAAAAAAAAAACATTTTTGAGCAAAAACCCATACTTTTACGCACTAAAACTTGAACAAACACTAAAAATATACATTTATATCAGAAGCGTACGTTGCATCGCAACTGGATGCGAGTTCTTCGACGATACCACTTTCAACGGGATAACATTAAGAACGACTTTTTCTATACACAAGACGAATTTAAACATAATTTCACGAATTTTTTTTTTTCAAATGTTTGTATAGTTATGACATTATGAAATATTAAATAATAATGGTAGTTTATTATATTTTGGTTCTGTCGTTACGGATGTTCTTATTGGATAATTTATTTGAGGTTATAGTTAAGGTTGTTCATTATTATTTAATATTTATTTTAATTGTAAAATAAGCACAATGGTGTGTACCTACTACTCAAAAGTTGTAAAACATAGCGTGACAATTATTATTACTTTAGATAAAATTAATTGACCAAATCACTTAGAAAAAAAGAAAAAATTAAAAATTAACAACAAAAATCTGAGAATGTATAAATGCACAACGGCTTCGGCTGAGTGAACGACTGGCCTGACCTCGGAGACTTCAGTTTTCAGGGGGATTTTTGGCTCCGTGGTGGCTGTAGTAAGAGCTACTCTGTGGTTTAAAGTCAAGCTCGACTAGGTAAAAGTTCCTCGGTGTTGGGGTGCCCGTTCGGGGTTAGCACGGAGTCTACGGGTCACCGGCAGCCCCGTGCGGTTGCCACTCACCCGAGGTTCGATACCGCTTTATCGGTGAGGAACTATATACATAATTATATAAATTGTATTTATTCCATACTGCAGTGATTTAAAATACAAGAATACGCCATTTAAAAAACATACGAGACAATTTTTTTTTACTATCGTTGCATACTAATTATTTTGTCTTTTTATCCTGAATTTTGAACTGAAAAATAAAAGCGTTCCTATAGAGGATTTTTATAAGAAGTGAAGAAGAAGTGGAATAGTAGATTTTCTGGCTGTATATAGAAGAATAATGAACAAGTGTATGACGAATGTACCTCTATAATATTGTGATAAATGCAGCAGAAGAAATATTTTTATTACGATTAAAAGAATAGGCAGGAAGACGATTATGACTAAGCTATAACATTGAATAAAATAATCAATAGTATGATAATGAAAAATATTTTTTCGATGAGTACTTCATTGATATCTAAATTCGTACATAATTGTATAGTCGAAATCCATAATAATCGAAAAATATCTTCGGTGATCTATTGGGGTGATGGATAAATCACAACGATTGGCCAATAGTTGGTCAACAATAAATGGTTGGCAACTTTATTATAATAAGTAGTGTTCGTTTTATAATTTATTTTATGCTGCTAAAAAAAAAATCATTTTTGGGGTACGATAAGAGCAAACCTCCACGTGGTGTCCCCCCGGGTGATGCAAATAGGCTCTTACAAATACATTATAAATGTATAAGTAAAGGCTAAATATTGTAAGCTGATTTTCTGTAGTATATATATAGATATACTGTAAAAAAAAATTACCGAAGACTACATAGTTTACTGTTGCTGCATACTGAAATACACAGTCATATATTTTGACAAACTATTATATTAATGCCACGTTCACACGGTAAAAGCAGTGCATGAGAGTAGCTGTCACTATAGTATCCTCCCAAAATCAATTACGTATAATAGGACGTGATAGGCACTATCACACTATCATGTAAATGTGATAATGCGAGAGCGCTTATCATGCCCTATTTATCATACATATATGATTTTTGGAGAGAACTATCCTGACAGCTACTCTCATGCGCTACTGTCATTGAGTGGGCGCAGCTTAACTTACAATGTATAGAAAATTTCGTTCTACATGTAATCCCAACGAAATTGGTTTCATCGAAAACTTCACATAGTTGCTATATATAAAGTAAGCTTTTCTGACTTAAATTTATATTTTTAAGGGGTGTTTTGGGTGTTTATCTTTCCTGTGTAAAAGCATGGGTAATGGGTAGCCTCAAAAATGTTTTTAAGAAATATATAGTTTTAATAGGTATTGTAAGATAAGTTGAAAATACTTACTATACAAAAATATGTGTAATATGTCACATTGTGACATATATCATCATATGAGATATGTAACAATGTGACATTGACACATGGGAACACGTGACTTGTATATAATTATTAAAAGAAGGATAAATATAGTTTTAAATATACAAGATGATTCTTAAATTAACAGCATAAATTTGCAAAACAGTAAATTAAATTGAATTTCTTTTTATCTAATTGTGTCATAGTCATAGGTAATATAGTCATAGGTAGAATAGTATAAAAGTATAGGTGCTCATACCAAAAACATAATGAATACATTTTTTTTTGTATCTACCTAATTTGAAAAACCTGCGAGGTCCATATCCGTCCTGTCCAATTTTTTTAAAATTAAACTGTAATTCAATATATGTATATAATACATATGTGTATTAGGTACCTTTTTTCATTTCTTTCTTTGGTAAATTTAATTGAAAATTCTTTCTCAATGGCTACACAAAATCATTCCTACACTAATTCTAAATTACATCATTGGTGAAAAATGTATTCATTCTTTTTTTATATGTCCTTATACGAATATAAGTATGAATACATTTTTTTTGCATCTACCCAAATTGAAAAACATGCGGGTCCACACCCGTCCTGTCCAATTTTTTTTCAATTAAATTTCGAACTTCAAATTTCTAAATTAAATTTTAATTCAAAATTTAAGTATATAATAATGCATATGTGTATTTAGTACCTATTTTCATTTCTTTCTCGGGTTAATATTGAAATTTCTTTCTCTATGGCCATATAAAGTCATTCCTGCACTAATCCTAATTTACTTCATTAGTGAAAAATGTATTCATTCTTTTTGTATATGTACCTACTTACATGAATATAAGTATGAATACATTTTTTTTGCATCTACCCAAATTGAAAAACCTTCGGGTCCACAACCGTCCTGTCCAATTTTTTTTCAATTAAATTTCAAACTTTAAATTTTAACTCAATATATAGGTATATAATACAAATGTGCATTATGTACCTTTTTTTATTTATTTCCCTGGTAAACTTAATTGAATATTTTTTCTCTATGGCCATATAAATTCATTGTCACATCAATAACAAATGACCTTAGTAGGTAAAAATGTATATTATAATATATATATTTTAACAGTATTCGATTATAACACTAAAAAAGCTGATTTTTTATTCTTTCATGCCTAAAGTTGTGTCTACTGATTAGGTACTTATTTATTTTGAAGCTCTCCGCACCATTGAAAAATCCTGCATATGCCAATGGTCGCCTTATAATGAACATTATTTGTAATCATTGAACTATTATTTAGAACTGTAATAATTAAAGTGTAAATGGACCAACACAGGATTACACAATAAAGCTGATTGCAAAACTGAGAGTATTACTGTACAATTAATACAATAATATATTATTGTATACATTAATAAATACATCAACTCTATAATATTGTAAAAGTTATTATAGTTAATTTGTTGATCTATTGATATTATTATGACAACAAATAATGTATTATAATATAGGTAGCTACCTATTATTTCTTTTTTTTCTTCACTTCATATAATTATTATTTATTATATTGTATCTTAAGTTTTTAGTTGTATAGTGTATATTTAGAAATAAGATAGGTACCTACTTAAAAACAAATTTGCTTAATTTTTACTACTTTGAATATTAGTCGAATATTCGTATAAAAATAACATTATGTCTACAAAATAATATTTATATTTTAAATATAAAAATACTTATAGGTATGTGTTTAATATTTATTTATATACCTATATCAAATTAAAAGTCAATAGTCAATATTGAAAAAAAAAATCTATGTTTAAAAACAACACTGTGAACGCAATTAAAATCTTGACTGAGCCTAAAAAATATATACCTATATAAGCATTTTTATATTTTTAAAGTTAAAAATGTATTGTTTAATGCCAACCTATAGGATGTTAAAAATAATCACCTATACATTTAAATGTTTTTAGATTAATTAAAACTGTCCAATTAAAAAAAAAAAAATACGTATTTTAGGTTAGGTATATCTGTTCAAATTACGAAAACGATTTCTAACATTAAATTGTGCGGTTGTGTCGTTGCCGGTGGTTTGTCGGGCGACGAAAACCCGTTGATTATCGTTTCGTAGTCGAAAATATCAAAGATTGACCATCGAAATATAACATATTACCTATACCTGTATTATACTCAATTCATATTGTTAACGCACTCTATCGGGTGAATAGCCGGCGCATACAATTTTCTCAACCGGTGGCCAATATGTAGTAATTCATATAATCAATGGTAACATTCGACAAGACAACACTTACACAATGTTTGAGAATTTTAAACACGCAACCATTTGTACACTTGGACCGTTCTTTTCGCCTATAAATTAAAATATTACGTTGTGTTTTACGTTGTGTTTCCGTTATCATACATGTACATAATCCATTGGAATTACTTTATGATTACATTTTACTTTACAATGTCACACTACACCGGTGGCCGTCAGCTACCCGTCGGTGTTTACCGCAAAACGGAAAGCACGTGAATATTTATGGAACGCGTTTCACTTGGACCGTTTTCGCCATTTACCAACGGTTCCCGGCACATACCACGTGTTCCGATTTTACGAAGCGTCGGATTCCCACCGTTTATCGAAAACACGTGTCGTGGGATGCGTCATAGTACACCGATAAGCATAAATATGTTTACATATCAACCAGTTCCTGTCGTATTATCAAATTATATATGGTTATCGCAGATACCATATGGGACCATTTATTATTGGCAAAAGGTTTTTGATGCGTAGAATTTTAATATGCTGTTATTGATAAACTAATATTATTTGAAACAAATCACGTTACCATTACCATTACTGAGTTATACCCATACACGTAGGTAGGTATTTAAATTTCAAAATGTGTAGGTACGTTCAATTCAGAAATGCTCACAACAGTCTTACTATGGAAAACCCGGAGAACCGGATTACACTGTAGACACTAGATCTATATGTGAAAAAGGGTAGTTTAATAGACACATCATGTTAATAATGTTTTGCAGAATTTATTGTAATACGCAGTAGAAACTCGAAAATATTGATATGTGAAGTAAAATATTACATATGTGTTTACATTTTTATTTGCTGCAACCCGCCACATGGTTTCGCCATGTACAATGTACAAAATATCCGACGAAAAAATGCGGTAACCATGTGGCGCACCGGTGTAGTGTAACACGGCCCTCAATGTGTCTAAAATCTAAATCAATGTTTATGAATTTTATATTGATTTGTATTGTATTATATCTATACGTTATCTTATTAATTTTTTATAGTGATATTACGAATTTATCAGATTTTACATTGAAAATTAGAAGAAAAACAAACGTTTTCAAAAAAAAAAAAAACAATTAAATTAAATTAATTAAAAAAAACATACTTATCTTTACTTGCACTACGGTTTTAACTATTGTTGTACAATAATTATTCACAAAATCAATACTATATTGACAATTATCTGAGTATTGAAAATGAAAACGTGATAGTATCTAACTTACATATCTGTATGTAATAACTTTTAGATTTTTAAAAAATAGATATCTATTTAAGACGTGTGAATGTACTAAATTTGAACGCTATTTTAAAAACAAAATCTTTTAGTCTGATTTACATATTATCACCCCTATTTACTGTATACCTCCAGACCTTTTTTTTTTTTTTTTGCTGTGTTAACTTGTTTTATAATTTATAACTCATATTTCATATTATTGATTTAAAACATAATTTATAAAACTTCAAAATTAACTCCCGAAAAAACTGATGAGTTTAATAAGCTTGTTGAATTTTACTCACCAGAGATCGACAAGCATGTGACATTAATTTAATTAAAAATGGGGAAAAAAATTTCGACTAATAATTTAAATATAAAGACTGTACAGATCCAATTTTTCTACGAAACAAAAATGTATATTATATTTTAATATACATTTTCTTTTTGAGATTTTGTGTACACTTCCTATATCAACAGCCACTCCGGAAGGAACATTTTCCAGTTTAATATAATTTATGAAATACCTATATAAGTATATATTTATATTTTTTTTTTTACTCCTTGTGACAAATATCCATATCACCCCCCACAAAATAGTCCTAGTTACGCCACTGCTACTGTAGTAAATACAAGTGCCTTTGTCGACCATGTGTCCAAGTAGTGATTGTTATTACTTTGTCGCACATTGTTCTTATCATATAACTAGAGGTTTTATTGCTTTTTTGAATACTATTATATTATTATATCTTATATTCTTATTATAAGGTGTAACTATATAATTATATTACGAAAATAAAATAAAATTCTAATAAAAAATAAAACTTTCTCCGCTTTTTTGTGTTTAAAATACCTCTTAAATCTTTTTTAACACAGGTCGCCTGCATTCTCCGCTAAAATATTATTATAAGATCATTCCTCAAACACACACGATGTACATTATTTGATAAAATTAATTCATATGTACCTACAAAATGTCTTCTTAGTAGTTTTAACGTGCCATTAGCATTTTACCATCCTCTGCATTCTTTTTGGAATTTTCCATGTTCATTCATAATATTATATTATTTATGAACATTAGAAATTATAATTACAGTTGATCCTAATGATATATAACCATGGTTATTGGTTATCTATTGATAATAATATAATGTCTGAGTACACGACATAGAACTAAATTAAAAATAAACTAACTTAAAAATACAAAATTATGAATATTTATTAGAACTAATAGCGACCATCTTCTTCTCCTTCGCCTTCTCTCTTAACTGTTTTGTGCCGACATCTAATCCTTCACTTCCACTTACTTAACTCCATCTCCCGCATCCTCATCACTTACACAGTTACATCCATAACCTCATATCTCTCTCTCTCTATTACATACTTCCTTTATTTTGGTCTTCCTCTTCTCCACTTTCCTTCAACATTCATTCTCTTTACTAATCTTACTGCCTCTGTCTTTTCCCTCCTTGAAACATGTCTGAGCCATCTCAATATATTCTCTCTCATTTTTTCTACTATTAAAAACATTCCTATATTAACTCATATACACTAATTTCTAATTTTATCTTCTCTATTCATTCCACTCATCCACCTTAATATTCTCATCTCTGCTACACTCATCCTCTATTCTATTTTCCTAACTACTGTCAGACATTCTGATCCGTACATAATAATTGCAGGCATCACCACTGTCTCATAAAATTTACCTTTTAACCTAATTGAGATCATTTTATCACACAAAATACCTGTCGCTTCCCTCCACTTCATCCATCCACACTTTATCCTATATTTTATATCTTGCTCGAAACCACTATTCTTCTGTAGGATCCTAAATACTTGAACCTTTCAACTTGACCCACTTCATCCCTACTCAAATTCATTATTTACCTTTCTCTATTCTCTCCGTGTTCCCATTCTCCAGAATTATAATCAAAATATTAAATTTTACTCCTACTAATATTAAATAAGTTACCCTCAATAACTCCTCTCCACTCTTCAAGTCTACTTTTCACTTCCTTAGGACTCTCTTACCAGAACTATTTCTATAATAACTAATAACGTCCATCAGTGGTTGAATTGGAAGCGAACAAAATATAAGTGATGAGAAATTAATGAGTTATTGCATATATAATTCTATGAACAGAGAATGTGCTATTTGAAGGACAGTGCCCCTAAAATAAAATTGCTCAGTTTTTCAATCGTGTGCTTACCTATAACGTTGATTTTTATAACAAAACCAACCTTCCTCCTTAATAATTTACCCAACTCATTGACAACTGTATAACATAATTAAAACAAATGCATTTCTACTTTGGAAGCAATACGATTACAGGTTCAAATTCATTATTACTTATACCAAAAACATTTAAAGAGGCTGCTCAATCTGTATTTTCTGTTTATTTAAACTAGGGGTACACAAATCCGGCTATTAATACCCATTGACATTTATAAATCGAACTATTTATGTCTATGTAAGCGTCAATTTATTAATGTACATAACACATTTATAAGACCTGGTTAGATTCTAAAAACATTTTAAAAAATTTCTAAGAATGTATCTATTTAAAATCAACCATATAAAAATATTAAAATATTATTATACATTATGTTGAAATTTTACTACAATTTATTACAATAGACTTTGTTGATAAATGTAATATTAAATACATCGGTCTTTGTAATCCTTTTATATACAAAAATATGTTTTTCGCATAATTCATCAAATTAATAAGTAGGTGTTAAAATTGTAACAAAACCATTTTTGAAAACTACATCACGTCCACAATATTTTATATACTAATATTATTTTGTTATTACATTATATCAATAAAAATGGCAAACTTTTAAGTTAATTATTTTCTATATTACAACAAAATATCACGAAAATCAAGTTTCTTAAAACTTGTATGCCATACATTTTTCCGTTTTTTCTCATTTTATCGGTAGTTCTTTAAAAGCGTTTATTAAACGACTAAAAAAAAAAAAAAAAAAAAAAATGACTAACTAATTTTAAAGTATCATCTGTGTTCAATTTCCAATCTATATAGAGGATATATAGAGGGAACTAAACGAAACTCTTGGAGCACTCTTCAGTTCGCCTATAACTGAAAAAGTAATCACCATTCACCGCCTATTCCCTTTTATTATATTATGTACATATAAAAAAACCGCATCATTAAAAACCAATTTGTTCAGAATAATGGAAAAACACGACCATCAAAATATATTTATAAATTTTAATATCCTGTTGTAGTTTATGAACAATTTATATTCTAGAAATGTTTTAATTAACTTTACATTTAAAGTAGGTATTTCGATTTGAGAATAATATATTACCAAATGCAGGAGGAGGTAAGCCCCAATGTAAAATGTTATATTTTCACTCTTTATTATCATAAATTAATATTATTAGAGTTTATATAGTATATACCTATTATACCATTTCATATTAAAAAATAAACTTAAGAGATCTCGTTAAATTTAAAAACATTCAGTTATGTTATTAGTTAATATATGATACTTAATTAATGCATTTTTTACGTGTATTGAACAATATTAGAATTTATCATACATATTATACCAGCAACGTTACCCCATCCCTCCTTTATAAATAAAATCATAATTTCTGGGGTTAAAGTGACTCCCTTTTCTACCATAATATTACGTCACTACATTAGGCGGTACCTGTATTATATTTATTTTTACCTATTTAATTTAACCATTAGATTATATGGGTGTCTTATAGAGAAATTTTTAAATTCCTAGATTTATATAGGTTTAAAAACTTTCTTCTTTTTTTGTGATTATATATCAACATATTTTTAGTCAAATCGGTTGAAATGTAGAAGATTCCATATTAAATGTTTAATATTATTGAATAATTTAATATATTTTAATGCGATACTCTAATATTTTGTCTAGGTAATATATTTGTTTGTTTAAGTTAAATTTCTTAAAATCAAAAATTTTTCTTCAACTGCAATATTTAATATGGTCTAAATGTATATTTTAAATATTTTTCACGTTAGCTCAACGTTTCTATTCATAAATTATGACAATAATTAATATTTATGATCATTTTCATCCTTAAAAACGGCTGTTTAATTATATGATATATATATATATATATATATTAATATATTTATTGAATCAGTTTTAGAAAAACATTTTAAATCTATTATAATTAGTACCTAATTGTTAACTTTTAATATATCTATATATACTTTATATAGGTCTATAATATTTATATAATATTTATTTCTGTCAAAATTTTGATTTATCTACACATATCCTTACAAGTAGTTTGTAAACGATGATAACTCAGAACTATTATAATATAGGTTAAAGAGAAATGACTCCTATTCAGGTTATGACCTCGGAATCCTTATAACGTATACACTGGCCATTTGCCTAAATGATTTTGAAATTCATCTTACAGTGCCAAAAATTAATATTATCAAAAATTTAATAATAGAATACATTTATTAAAAATTGGTAACGATAAGTACCTATATTATATTATATTATATTATAATATATTATTGTAACATATCAAATAAATTCTATAATAGCTCTATGATAATATTATATATACCTATTTGGGACTATACAATATTTACATTTTTATGTGAATTATATAATTAAGGAATAATCACTTGATTAAAAAATATTTATATAAATATTGCAAATTGTCCAAGCATACCTAGTGTAAGAATCTTCGTTTATTTTTTTATTTATTTTTTCTTGTATATAATTTTAGATGACGTAATAATAGTTTTAATGAACAGATAACTGATGATTACTTTGTACCTATTCATAAGCACTTATTAAAATAATATTAGAGTAATTTCCGTGTAAGAAAAGTCAATTTATATGCGATAAAATTCCATCTAAAGTCAATAGCTATATTATGTACAAATTATAATATATAATTGGAACAAAATTGAATGCTCATTAAATTGTGAACTGGTTATCTCATCTAATCACCATTCAGGGTCCAGGACTTCCATGTAAGTTGTTTAGTTATTACTATAATGACTAATTAGAGAATTTATTTGTAATTTATTCTATTCGATTCTGAGTGTAGTGAGGAATATATTGGTTTTACAATGATGGGTAGTAAATTTTAAGCGTAACGAAGAATTTATTGATTTTACTATGCTGAGTTTTATTTTCTATTTTTGTATCCTAACACTATTTTGGGTAGAATGAATTGTATAGAAGTGTTGGTGTAAAGAGCTATTTGATAAAAAAAATTGGTTCTAAATTAGTACTTTGAAGAAGACATTTTTTGATTTTTTCAAAAGTTTTCTTATAAGCGTAAGAAAAACTACCTTTTATATGGTGTATGCAGTATGTAGTATTTTATTAATGCAGGGAAAATAACAAGTAAATGATTGTCATGACAACATTTAATTAGCTATTTAAAGGTCAAAGTTCATGTTTTTAAAATAATATTAAATACCTATTATTATATTGAAGCTCTGCTCAAAATCATTTTAAAGAAATAAATAATTTATCATTGCTTTCAAATTCAATATATTTACCACCAGTGTCTTACCCGACAAGCGAAATACTTTCACACCCTACTGACCCCTACAGTTTTTCGGGTTTTACAGTTGTTTTTTTTTTGAGTAAAAGTTTCCAGATACTCTGTATTCTGGTAAAAAATTCGTTCTAATTGGTACTTTAAAAAGGTAAATTTTTGACTTTCACAATAGTTTTATATGAAAACTATCGATAATAATAGTAAATTGGTACCTATTAATCGACGAATGTAGTGCTTTCATCTCTACTGACCGGTTTTTTTTCTATTCATTTTATATTTCATGGTTATAGTATAATAAATTGTACTATAATACTTGTTTAGATGTCCATGCAGAGTATATATAATATATATATAATATATATATATTATATATATATATAATATTTCCAATGTAATTTAGAAAATAAAAATGAGATATAATCAATAATGCATATTGTATTATACTTGTACATTGAAAATGTCACTCGACGCATTTAGTGAAAAGCCCAAGTTCTAACATTTGTTGCAGTATAAAAAAGTAAAAAATAAAATCTGAAAAAAATGATTTTTTTTTTTAAATTTGAAATCAAATTAAAAATGTAAATGCCAGGATATTGTAGACAATTAAATAGGGGGACGAAATGAAAGGAAAATGTAAAAGGGTGAAATAACCCCCATTAAAAAAGCTATGTACAATCGATGTAAAAAATAGTAGGTAGTCGTATGTACAATGTACGAGTAATACGAGTAGAAGATTTAATTAATGTAATATGATGTTAAAAGCAATATAATACCTTTAGGAGTAAAGTAATAATACGATCTCAGGATTTTTCCTGTAATACAAATGTACAATGAAATAATAATCATTTTTACTTTTATATTAATATTTACATACATTTTTCTTCTTTCGTAACAATATTTGTCCCAAAAATAACAAAATACTTTTCAAAAGCATATTCATACACACATTTTTCATACATGTAAACATTAACAATTATTATAAACATATAGTTTTATATTAAATATTTTTACTTCATTATTTTATTATTAAATTAGAATTATATATAAGTACTCGCATTACATAGACTAGAAACATAATAATGTAAAAATAAAAATGTTATCAGAAACGTGTTATCATATATTATTATCATGTATTATCTTATAATTTATCATATAAAGTTATCAGAAACGTATTGTTGACATAACAGCCATTAGAAAAATCCCATATAGTACATCATATAACCGCTTGTCAACGGATAGCGCCACAGCCACCGGGGAATCGATGTCCATCACCACCTTTGGTCTACGAACTCTTAAACCCTTTTTCGCCCTCCTTAACCATTGCCAACCACAGTGTTCAACAGCATACCGTACTTTTAGTGCTAATTCGTATATTTCCTCCTACTTTATATTTAATTTCTTTATTTGGATTTTGGAACATTGTGTATTTTCAATACCACTAATGAAGGATTTTCTTCGGCCTGTGTGTATGTTATTCTTATTGTTCTGTGTATCGAGTTGTTGCAGGTAATTGTTAATTAACATTGGTATTATAGAAAATTAGAAATCCATTGTCATGAACCATGAAAAGTAAATTCTGTATACTTACATGTTCGTTTTTAATGTATGGTTAATCTGCTCGATAATATATGTTTTTATTGTGAAATATGTAGAATAAATTTTTATTCCATATATTGCTATTAACTTATAGATTATATTATAATTTATAAAATTATTTTCCGTTGTCGAGCTGTAATCATTTTGGCCATAATAATTTTAGCCATCACATTATATATTTCGACAACAATTTTAGATTTGACGTATATATCGTAAAACAATAGATTACACATAAAATATATTTGCAGCCTTTATTTTGTTTTCAATACGGTAACATTTTGACTGAGTCTGCTTGTTATAAATAATCTTTTCCATAAATATTAACTATGCGTCTAATATAATTTTTATTATGAATGAGTTCGTTGGCAATTTCTCGTCTAACATTAGGTATTCTCTTTATTATCTCGGCTTCGTTTAACTCGTTGAAAATAACACGCAATAAAAATATATGATAACACATTTCTGATAAGGTATACGATAAGGTAATAAGATATCATGCGATAAGGATATATGATAGGTTACGTAATGATAACGGCGATTATAATAATGATTTTTAAAAAAAGCTGCGTCGGAGGTGGAGGCTGATGTTGAAGCTGAGGCTAATGCTGTGATTCAAGGGTGCAAGAACGGATAGACCAGAACCACTATAATCAGATTACTATTTATATCAAAAGTTAGAGTACGCTCCACCCCCCCCCCATATTTTAATTAAAAATTTCCGCTTGGGCCCAATCGTTTGTATTTCATTCGTGCTTCTATGTGCGTGAAGTTTGTACGTCAATATCAACGGATTTCAATCAAAATTTCATGGTCCTTCCAAACTTGAATTTTAAAATTCCGCTTGGACTAATCGTTTATACGTTAATATTGACGAAGTTATCCATAAATAAATATGGAATGACCTGAGATCAAAAAAACAAACACCCCTGACCAAAAAAAAAAAATGAATGTTCACATTTCCTGCTGTAATTTATGATAATATATAGGATTTAATTAATGTTATTATAGTTTATTAAATATTTTATTACAGCTTAAGATTTTAACAAGATTATGAAATGTGTATGATGAAATATGTTTTGTACTGTGTTCAGTTAAAATGACGTTCATCACGTTCACGTTCATATTTTGTGTACAATACGCGAACGCCGATCATTTATTTCAAGTATAATGTGAAAATTTACGACATTCATATTTTCAAGAAATTTAGATATTATGATGTTGTTCTAATTGAATTAAAATGTATTATGAGGACAATACGCCGATGCTTTTCAGTTGTAAAATCACACTTACACAAAACTGTTAAAACAGGTTTTTTAAATTGTTTTAGAGTTAAAACACCTTTCCGAATTCATTTACACATATTTTTCTATATGCGGTCACATATGCTGCACCGCAAACGACGGCTTTTGTCACGAAATTTGTTTAAAGTTTTAAATATAGGAATTTATAGTTAAAATATAATGTTATTTTCAATTAAAATAAATACTAGTTATATAGGAGAGTGAAAGGCACTTGACTTATCGTTATAGTCTCCTACACACGGAAGTATAATATATTATATATATAATATCATCGATTAATATTAAATAATAAATTGTTAACACTCTAACAGGTATAGTCGGGATGAAACACGGACATACCACAAAATAATTAATTAATATGGTACTTTTTTTTATTGTTATTTGCAATATATTTAATAATAATACTTTTATGATTTTAACAATAAAATATTGCACACTACTGAATACATTTAAGGCGACTCTCTGCGAGAGAGTTTTACATACTAAAAATACCTATTTTTTGCCCATCGTAGATATTGATTGATTGAGTTTACTATTAAGATTTTGAAACTGATTTAAATTATTTTATTATATATTACTTAAAATTGAAAATTAATAAATATTTGTGACCAAACATTAAAATATTGGATGAAAAATAGAAAATGTAAAATAGTCAATTAAAATTTAGTTTGTCGATAAATTCAAATCTGTTTTCGAAGTCTGTAGTTGACCACTTGGGAAGGGTCACCTGATTTTAAGATAGGAGTAATTGAAGATATTTTCCATAAAGAAGATAAGATACCTTCGTTCATGGAGAGTCTAAACAGGAAAAAGATTGAAAAGAACAGAGAGTTACGACAATTGTAGAGCAAGCGAGCTGAAATGCCATCAGGACCACTGGAAGTAATTGATTGTAGGGCAGTTAATGCCTCAAGTATATCATCAGGAGTAAAGTAGGAATTGGAAGGAAGGTTGTAGGAGAGTTTACGAGAATAAAGTGACAATAAGCTAATAGGAGGCTGAAAACAGACCCAAAGTAGTTAGAGAAAAGAGTGGCAGATAGGTATTAAATAGAAATTAGGATAGAAGTGGTTTCTTTTAAGTCACGTACATATTTCCAGAAGTTTCTAGGAGAGACAGATAGTGAGCGTTCAGTACGATGAACATGTGCAGAATAGTCTAGTTTTGAAAGTCGCTTGCATTTGGCTCCGAGTTCAAAGAAAATATTATAATCTATAGAAAGACTTTTTAAATGTAATATGTGCTTTCTCTTTATTGACTATAAGATTTTTTAGATCATTAGATACCCATTGTGGGAACTTCGGATTCTTACGTACCTTAAGTGGAACGAATCTATTGGTACAATGGAGTAAGGCATCGTTGAAAACAGCAGCAGTATCATTAGCGTTGCGAGTTGAAAAAGTAGCTAACTAGTTATAAGAGTTAAAGAATTCAGTGATAGATGTGTAATTAGCGGCTTTAAAATCACGATAGGTAAAGTTTACTTTATCTTTGTGCTGATTTGGTAATGGGTATGTAACAGCTAAGGGAGGATGGTAGAGATCAATTCCAATTAGGGAAGAGGGGGGGGCCTTCTCTACGGAAACATCATTTTTGAATGAAAAAATTAAATCAAATAATCCGCCAAGATGGTCTTAAACGTTATTGCATTGGGAAAAAAATTAAGAGAGATAGGGAATCAGAGATAATGATAGTGGAAGGGGACAAGATACCTGAGGCTATAAGACCCAAATTATCACATGACCAGTCAACACCAGGGATGTTAAAGTCATCACATAATTCAAACGGGATAGGGGTATATTTAGACACAATGTCTTCTACAGTGTTTACATGGGATTCGTATAAGTGCAATGGACAATGATGGTTATAATATGTAATATATTTATTATATTTATGGTAATACTTAGGTGATAAGTAAACGGCACCAATAATAAAATTTATCGAAGAAATAGTTAGACGGACAAACAGTTGTTCAACAGTATTATTATTGGTAGCTATCGTGGATGAAAAATAATTAGATTTAACGGCTATTAGGACACCGCCGCCATGAGAGCAAAAACTAGTGTATTGGCATTTCTGTCTAAACGATAAATATGGTACCCATTGAAACCTAGTTCAGAGTTAGAAATATCGGGAGAGAGCCAAGTTTCTGTCAAAACTATAATATCATATGAGCCAAAAATATGGAAATTAGTTTTCAAAGAGACGAGTTTAGTTCTAAGACCACATACATTTTGGTAGAAGATATTAAGACTAGATGTGTGGGAATTAGGAAAATTCAAAGGAACTATTTTATGTGAATTAACAAAATCAAAAAAAGTGTTTAAGCTAAACACAGTGGGCAGTTGCAAGTTTAAAGAGAATATATTGAACGGCAGGCAGCAATTTTCCTTTATTTTTTTTTTTTAATGCGACGGTACATGCTATCGTTTCTTTTGGTGTGATGTAGCTATAGCTGGAACAATCCGGGGAAATCCATCAGTGTAGCGGATGGTAATATTTGTTTCTCACCTTGGTCTAGTCTATTACGCAGCCCATTATAGACCTCTCGAATTGAGTGCCGCTCCAATAGCGTACGATCCCGAGAAATGGAAATATTAGTGAACTGATCGAGAAAAGTGGTACGAAGGCGTATTAAAGCCATAATCACGAGTTCAACATCCTCATGCGATAAAAGTACAACTTTTAAAAGCCGTGATTTTATGAGTAATATCGTTCAGTGATGGAGCATTAGATGAAGTGGATGACGGTGACCTAATGGTTTCAGACAAGATTTTTTCAGAGGCAGTGAGTCTGGTCTCAAGTAAATTTAGTTTATTATGAATAATGGAATTATCAAGTTTGAGTTCAGACACTTGCTTAGTTAAGCTCACAAGAGATTTATTCAGTTCAGCGAACTGGGCTGATTGGAAATCCACGAGATTCTTGTTTGATGCAAGAACATCAGATTGCGTAGCTTGCAGCTTTGAAAGTACATTCATAATGTCAGCATTAGAGGGAATAGCATTTGCCCCGGTGTTTTGTGAAACAGATCTAGTGGTTAATTTAGAAACGGGCGATTTAGCTGATTGAATATTCATATTGAACACCGCGCTCAGCGATGTTTCTTAGGTTAATGGGATAAAGGGTAGAGCAGTTGACGATCACTGTGCCACGCTGTAAATAAAGATAGACCGGCTCGAGATAGAACGGCTGTTTCGACTATCGTTCCGATAAAATTTTAATTAATTAAATAATTTATTTATTAATTTAAATTTAATTTACGTTTCCACGGCGGCCCGTATATACGCAGCGTACATGGTGCGTGTGGCACGGATCTAATCTCGCTGATACGGTAATTGCAAGATAGCACGGTTGTTACGACCTTTGTGCCGATAATATTTAAGATTAAACTTACGTGTATAAAGGCGGAGCCACTATAAATTGTCCGTGCGGGAAAAAATTTTGGCCAGACCGACTCGAAAACGACACCGGTCTGAACGCGAATTTTATACGAAACGGTTAAAACATAAAATACAAAAAACTACCCACTATTACCGGAATAATCGGAGAAAAACACGGGAGCGTAATTATAAATAATGAACACTTGTTTTTTTTTTTTTTTTTTTTTTTTAATTATTTAATTGAAAATTATGATATTTTCAAGTTAAAAAAGTTTATTGTGACTGAAAAACTCTACACTCGGGCATAGTAAATAATTTATTTTTTTATATTTTCTATACATTTTGACTCTGCGATTACTAAGAGAGAAGTTGTAGTTATAGAGCGTGAACTTATTTTAATACCGCTAAAATAGGTATGTAGTATCCAATTAACTTTTTTTCTTAAAGAATATTTTTCATAGTACAACGAATATTTTAACAGTAAACTTGTAGTAAATGTACTAGATAACAATAAATTGTTGCATCTTTGTCTGTATTTTAGATAGGTACAAAAATATTAATATGTCCTTAATATATTATAATGATTTAAAATATATATGAACTGTTTTATGTAAAAAGGGACTTAAGTCTAGACACATTTTGAGAAAATAAAAAAACTGTGCATATGTGTTTGATTTTATATACTGCATGGTACTTGCTGTGTTAATTCTTCCTTATGAAAGGCACTTAAATCACCATTTATTTATACTCTTATTATTCAATTCTGATTTAAAAAATTCTAAAAAGTTGTCAGACTTGGGATCTTTTTTGAACGAAAGAGAAAGTGTTAAGGAGCTTCGTGGCTGCTGCATATTATGTAAAAATTCCAACAGACCGATACGATGTTTACTCTCCAATATGAATTTTTAAAATATTATTCTTTAGAACTTGCTCAAAGATTTGTACAAAGAATATATTTCATTTTTCATTTTTTTTACTGTAATTTTAGTGATTTGAATATTAAAAAATTTGCTTAATTTCAATTACAAATATTTAATTAACTAAAAGTAATGTTCTGAATTTACTTTGTACAGGATTCCTCAAAAAAGTTATAACCCGTACTTATTTTTCCATAAAACACGAAAACGAGGTGCATTTCTGAGTCAAAACCAGAAACATATTTACAAATTTTGCCCCCAAGGCCCAAATCAATATTGTTTGACTATTGCCCTCCTAAAAATATCTTGATGACTTTTTTTTGCTCATCAACTTAATAAATAGTCATCAACATTTTTTCAAAGCCACCTTAAAAATGTGTGTCTAGCATTCCCATTTAAGTACGCCTCTGATCAGAACTCCATAGTTTTTCGTGCTCAAAACAATAATACTATTCACAAAACCTTAGAAACCGTCATAATTTCGTTTAATATGATATGATTCATATATTTTAATATTTTAGCATAAAAATTTAAATTATAAGAAACACAGTAGGTACCTATATATGTTTAATTATTAATCTTAAAAAATATATTGCTAATATATGCTTAATTTTACTACAATTTAATTTTGAATATTAGACTTATATATTATATGTACTTATATAGTTATATATAAGTTAGTTGAAACTATTTGTGATTTGACATTTGGAAAGTAAAAGTAATTTTATTCATAGCTATACCTACTCTTACATCTGCATACGATGTTTTTTTCTGATAGTCAGATTGTTGGTTCAATTATGTCCATTATGCGTGGTATGCAAATAATGCTAAATAATAATACATTTTTTGGGGGGAGGTTTGTACGTCCAACCCCCTGTTATACGCTACTGATTAATAGGTATATTTCATTAATTTTTTTATTAATTCTTTGATGTAAAATATTTTATGTGTTCATAATCAAGTTCTTTACGCGGAAGAAAAAATTATTTTTTTAATTCGGTGACCAATTTTGTGGGAGCCCAGACTGACTTCAAATTTAAGTCAATATCTAGTACTAATTTCTTGTACTAAATTACTTAATTTAACTATTATTAAACTTTATAAATCATACGTTATATTTATGTATATAGGTACCTACTAGGTATATGATTTGTATTTATTTAAAACGGAAAAATACTCGTATATATATATATACAAATTATATTTATGGTTATATTTATACAAAACGGTAGAATACAAAAATATTAATTAAAATTATAACATTCGTGGTAAGCAAAAATAATCTATAGTAGAGTAATAAGTACCTAGGTAATAATAGTTATTATTATGGACAAAAATATATATACTATATACATATTGAGGTACCTATATACCTCAATAAAGGAAAAAATTGATAGTGGGGTCGACACGTCAGAGTAATTAAATATTAAAATAAAAATTAGATAATAGTAATTTAGTTATTTTTATCTGATAACATATACACGTACACCATACAGTATATAGAACGCATACTATATATACTAATAATTGTATATGGTAGATCGCATGCTATTCGGCGAGTTTGGATTAAATTACAAATTTTCTTCAGAAATTTAATGATTTTCAAAATATAATTTTAGAAACACATTTTATATGTTATATACTAAAAAAAACTATATACTTACAACGTTTTTTTTCAATTTTCAAAAGTATTAAACTAATATATTATAGGGTTTACTGGAGTCAGTGGCGTATTTACGGGGAAGTCCAAGGGTACTGCAGGATCCCCCGGTACCAAAAAATATTGAATTAAAAAACTTAAATACCTATCATTAATTTTTGTATATAGAATTTTTAAACAATAATAATAACTGGAAATAGAGTGTGATGACAAAGAAGTAATAATAATGCCCTAAAAATAAATATAATGACTAAATTTTAGATTCCGAGCAGTGTAAAATATGTTTTTCATTTTACAATGATGTTTATTTGTTTTATATTTTTCTGTGGTAAATTATTATCAACCAGAAGACTTGACGTCATGATCTAAGTTTTTCATGCGTACCCTTTTTGACACAACATTATATCACAAGGTATTTTGGAGAAGTAATTTGTCAATTTTTGAAAAATTCATCAAAAAAATCTACCATAAAATGACGAAAAATACAGGTTTAAATAATGGTTATTTTGTCATAAATACAAAAATATTGGTTCTTAAACACTTGAAAGTTTCATATAGAGTATGTATTTTACTCAAGCTTAAAAAAATTAAAAAGGATTTTAATAATGATTAAAATAAATATATACTTTTTTTTATAGTAAAAATGTTTTAAACAAATTTTTGAGTCTCCAATATATGTATTTAACATTTAAATGATTTTCAAAATATGGATGGAGTTTTTTGGTAATAAAAATTCGATTAACTATAATATTATTATTACTAAGAGCCATAGTTCTTAGGTACTTTTATCATTTATTACCAAAATAAGGAATAATCAACGAAAAAATGTATCAATTAAATCTTAAAACTTAAAAGTATACCAAATTAATGTTTTAATATTATATATCACAACTCTCATGATGTGTTCTGTAGTCTGTTTTTATGTAGTATTTCTATCAAAGAGTGTTAACCATTTTCGTCAAGTAAACTTTGACTAAATATTAAAGTAAAAACATTCTTAGTTTTCAAATAAATATCATAAAATAATTTGAAAATAAAAACTACTATTTACTGTACAGATTTTTTTTATATTACTGTTAGAAAATTGGGAAAAACGTGTAAAGAGAAAAATATGTAATGTTGAAAAAATTATTTTGTCACTTGTTTTTATCCATGCTTAATGATCACATTTTTACAATGTGATGCAAAATATTTTACAAATATATCAAAATTAAGTGTATTCATGTATCATGTAAAGACTAAACATTTCGAAAAGTTCAAAATTTAAATTAACTATATTTTGAATAAGTATTATTTGGGAGGCGTTCAAGTATTACGTAAGCACCATGGTTGAGTGGGGGATCTGTAGTATGTTTACATTTGCTGACAAGGGAGATGGAGGTTAGAACCATGTTGACGTCAGCAGTAATAAAAAAAAATAAAATAAAAATATGTACATAAATATGCACTTAGTTTTATCAAAATATGTTAAATAAAATTCAAAATATGCAACAAAATGTTTCATCTATTTTTAATTAATTCATAAAATATTTGGAATTTTTTTAACCCTTTGACTCCTGAAAAAAATTTTTCTTGTGGTTCGTGTGGTCCTGAAATAAATTGATGTCAATGAAAATACTTTTTTTTTATTGATATTCATTCTATACAATGTCTAAATAAATGTTCGTAACTTTTTTTTTAAGTTATTAAGCTTTTTAAATTTTAGCGGTTCTCAAAATTTTAAAATTAATAGATAATAAGTACAAATTTTACCATACAATCTTAAAGAAAAATAAAAAATCAAGTGGCTAAAAGGCTAATTGATAGTGTATAAATATTGATAAGACGGTAACAGTAATAAATTATTACAACAACTTTGATAATCATTGGCTAATTTGTACTCATAAAATAAAATACTTATAATTTCTTTGGTAATTGAGATAGCTCGTTAATTTTTTTTTTCTTATCGTAATTGTCATCAAAAATACTAGAGGGCAGTATATAAGTCAACTGTAAACTATAATTTCCTTATCGGCAAACAAGCAGAAAATTTATACGCGATAAGCAGTAGTCAAAGGGTTAAATAGAAGGGGATCATCGGACATATATGCTTACGTAATTAAGTAGGGGTGCCTGAAAATTTGCTGACAAGCGGGAAGAGGAGGTCTAAAAAGACCGAAAATGTGCTAACATAATAATACTTGAACGCCCCCTTATTAAAACAGTGCATGAACCACACACCCCTCCCCTTTTGACCAACAGTCCTTTGTATGTCAACTAAGCGACTTTACCCCTAAAGATAGTAAAATATATAAAGGTTATCTAAATTATTGGTTTTCGATATTTTTTGGACCCCCCCCCCCTCAGAATAAAATTTAAAATACGCCACTAACCGGAGTGTCTATATATGTGCATTTTTTTATGTACACTTCGATATTTCGTGAAAATATTTATGTAGTTGATGTAATAAACACACCGTTTGTTGAAAACTGTACGATGAACCAATTGAACTAGCATTTGCACCGACACGGATAACCACTGCTGAAAATTATTCAATAATAGGAGCTTCTTAAAAATTATGATATCTTTTTATCGTTAATTCAACGCTCAATTAATTGTCTATATGCAGTGCAGTACACAAAGAATGTATGTAAAAATAAATAGTGCACAATGGTCATTCATTAGGTAGTTGACGAATGAGTGAATCGAAGCTAATGGCAGTTAGTTGTACGTTAATATTTTTGTTAGGTTAATTGTCTGCTTTATTTATTTACGCATACAATACGTATATTGCGTATTACAGCCAAATTTCACACGTCGGGGGAATTTACTACCTATACTTATACAAAATTTACCAGTATATGATTATAGTATTAGCAACCATTGCATATTTTGGTGGTGTTGATTTCATGTAGGTACGCTTCAGGGGCGGCTCGTTCTTTATGGTTATATCATTGTTAGTTATAGTTACCGATTGATTATGATTATATACCTACCTATATGTTTTTATGTATATATATAGTATATATACATGTCATTGGATAGAAGGAATTCAATATAGTTTTAGTAAAGATTTTTCTGATAGAAAATTCATTCTAGTTGGTACTTAGATAATTTTTTGATGTTCCAATTAATCTCCTTAAATATAACGGACGACTGTCTAGAATGATCAAAAATAATTTTTAATTGGAAAATTATAACGCCATAAGCTTTAAATTTACACTAATTATATTTGACCTATATATATATATATAGCATATTATAAATCAGTGTTCGAAATGTTCGCATAAAAATTCAATTCCTTCACGTTCACATTATTTACAAAAATCATTCATTTTAATATTATTAACGAAAAATATATTTTTCTTATATTTACCGAAACAATACAAAGACAAGCCCACAAAATCGGACTTGTGAGTATAATATTTTTATAGTTATAATATATAGGTACTTACATAAATGCAATAGGATTTTTAGCAAAACGTTAATACATTTTATTTTCACTTGAACGGCCTAAAAATAATTAAAATTCATTTAAAATATCAATGTTATTCACGTTCACATTTTGTTTGAAAGAAACGAATGGCGTTCTCACGAGCTCACGAAACGTGCGTCACGCCAGCCCAGCCCATATCGAATTTTCCAATGAAATATTTTGCAATATTTAGTACGTCATTTGTACGTATTTGTACGACCAAATTCAGAATTTGTACGAATTGGGTTAAAAAGTTATAAGCGAAATTCTATGGGCGGGCTGGCGTAACGTCCCCCCAACCCGCCCACCCATAAAATCAAGAAATCTTCACATGCAATATTTAGTACGTCATTTGTACGTATTTGTATGGCCAAATTCAGAATTTGTACGAACTCGGTTGAAGAATTGTAAGCGAAATTCTATGGGAGGGCTGGCGTGACGTGTCCCCCCAACTATAAAATCACGAAACCTTCGTACAGAATAATAATAATAATAATAATAATAATAATAAATAATAATAATACGGAATTAAATCAGAAAAATAAATAAATAGTTTTCCAAGTACAATAGTTGGTCAAGAGTTTGTTATTGAATATATTTTAGAATTTAATTCCGATTTAATTAATATTCTAAAAATCTAGCTCCATGCTTTCACCTATGATCTTGTTCATCTCTGTGTACATAATTTCCCTTGAACTTTGGTGTATTTTGATTTTTAGCGCGCTTTTATAACATTATCATTGAACTTTTTTTTCCACCGCACGCATTGGTGTATATCAAAAGTTAGACAATGTCCTTTTTTATACTATGTATAGGTACTATAGTTTGTTTATACTAAGTATAATGGTTATCCTGGAAACCTGTATAAAAGATGCAACATATACATATATATGTATAGTTTACATACGTATATATTTATATATATTATATATAATAAAAAAAAAAATGTCTTTTTTTTAAAGTAATATTAATAATTACACCTAAGCTTCACTTAGAATCGTTTTTTATCGAATACAATCATTGCATTCAAATCGAATCTTCTATTATATAAAACGCTAACTTTTTCTACACCGTTCTTTCCATGAAAAAAAACTCTTATAGAAATTTAATTCCCCGGACCGTTTCCGGCGCCACTCGAAGCGCGTTCCTCTGCCGTTGCCGTTTTAAAACCGTTCTCCGGTCGTTTCGGAATTTTTACGCCTTTCGTTCCTCCGCTTTTTCGACTTTTCTCCGAGCTTTCGACGCCTGGAAGAAAAACAA
>JAIPRL010004529.1:0-37426 GCA_025469235.1 Pemphigus obesinymphae | reverse complement strand
TTCTGGTTTTAAATTTTTTAACAGACAAAAAAAAAAAAAAAAAAAAAAACATCATTGTAAAACCACTAGCTCCCTCGCTACGCTCAGAATCTAAAATAATAAGTAGTAAAAATAAATGTATACAATTATAAATATCAATAATTTAATAACAAAATAATATTTATAATGTATAAAATATAAACAAATCAATAATAAATTATTTTTATTTTATTAATAATGTACCTAATGATTTATTTATTATTTGACTGTTTATACAATATACCTAAAGTACCTTATATATATATATCAAAATGAATTAATAATTAACAAACACATTCATAATAGTTTTATAATATAATACTTATAAATGTGATAGCAGTTAAAGCTCGTGTTTCTATAAATTAGTTTAAATTACTTTTTTTTAACATTAAGCGGAAAGTGTCAGTAAGTTGGCAAACAAAGTTATAAATGAGCTCGAAGTTCACTTTTTAATAACTCTAAAAGTATAACAAGTCGGAAGCTAAGAACTACTCATAATTTTTCGAGTTAGCCTCAAAAACTGGAAATGAATGGTCATTTCAAACGTCCCAATTCTAGAGAAAATCTTAATGTTTGCTGAAAACTTTTTTCTTACATTACAAAAATATAGCAATTTGAAAAAAAAACTTTGTTGAAAACCTATTTACTTTTAGAAAGTGCAATTGGTGGCATTTTAAATTGTATACCTATGTAAAACACATCACAACGTTAAAGTTCTGTTGCATTAAGTTCATTGGACGTCAAATAAAAATGTTGTCATTACTTCCGTAGCTATTGTAAAAATATAGGAATAAGTGAAAAATGAATCAAAACCACCAACACACCTAGTTGTGACATAATTACTATCAAAATAATAAAATATTTAATAAATATAGTAAAAGAATAATTTGAAAAACATTTGGAAATAAATATAAGTAGGTACTAGGTATATTTTTTTAAAACATTTTCGTTTAAAGACATTTTAAGTACATATATACTATACTTATTCGAATATTATTCAAACCATGTGTATACAATTTATATCTACTTCGATTTTCATATTTTTTTTTCCTTTATTAATTACTTTTAGAATGAACTTGACACGTATCAAAACCCTCAATAGCGTAAACTGTATATTTTTATTATATTGATAGGCAGCTAAAAAATTAATAACACGAAATTCATGAATTTTATTTATAATAAATAAAATCGTACCGTGATAAATACTTACTTCAAACAAAAAAAAAACCTGATGTAAATAAATTGTATTGCAACAATATAATTTTAAATTAATTATACTTAATTATTATACATTTATACTAAACACAATGAAATATGAATGACAACAAATAACAATTGAAAAGAAGCCTATACATTACGAGCGTGCTAGGATTTCAATACTTTATTTTATTTCCTTGTCTTCTCCCTTCATTGACGTTAACAGTAGGTTAGTAGTTATTTATTTTATTTAGTAGTAGGTTATTTTAAAGTATTTTGCTTTTCACATTATAGATATATAATTATTATAACCAAAACAACAGTATTTTTTTAGAACGTATACACACTGCCACTAAAATTGCCAATTGTAATAGAAAAAAAAAAAGTAAAAATTAAAGTGTACCCAAAATAAATAACTACCAATACTATTATTATTCAATAATTTGTGAAGAAGAAAAATACCTATTAAAGCTCTCAACATATAAAAGTGAATTTTGAAAACTATAACCGTTAAATGATAAATAACGATTATAATTTAATTATTAATATTCAATATAAACATCAAGCTATCATTTTGAATGATAAGTAAATATAATAATTATTTCATCACCATTTAACGCGTTGGCAATATCATGGGAAGCTATATGATATTTATGAGAATATGTTCTTGTTACATTAAAATCGTACAATTATATGCGTTATTTAAAAAGTGCCCCGACAAAGATAACTATAATTCTACCCATACCATTAGACTAAAATATTTAAGAAAAATTTTTCAGAATTTTAAAGTAAACTATAGAAATATATACCTACAGATACCCAATTATTTTCTGTGCTCGTTTTAAGTAGAAGTTTTATATTTTTATTACAAATCTTTTTCAAATCTTGTAAATTATTTAAGAACTAGATATATGTGATTTATATTGTAGAATAATCATGTGATTATTATTTAAAATTCAAGTATTTACAACGATTCTTTATCGATGCTCATTATGTGGAGAAACGACCAGTTATCCTTCATCATTACATGTATTTCCTTCTGATAATTTTTTTACAAACTATTATATTTTTGGCATAAATTCGCAAGATATATAATCTCTTCCATGTCAAAAACCCCTACAACAGCATGATTTTGTTGACTTTTGTCACATATATAAACTATCAGTATTGATAATAATTGAAGACTCAATTCCACAAAAATATTTACTTTATTTTGGTAAATACGTATTTCGATAACAAAGTTACCATCTTCAGTACACAATAATAACTTTGTTACCGAAATACGTATTTACCAAAATAAAGTAAATATTTTTGTGGAATTGAGTCTTCAATTATTATTAGAAAAATACCACAAGTACTCAAAATATAAACAAAATATCAGTATTGATATCAAGAGTAGTTAAAACCAACTGTTAACCACTTCAATTTAATCATTTAAACCAGTCGTTGCACTAAAAATGTCAAAAAACATTAGTTTCGAAAATGTTCAGAGTATGGGACAAAATTTAGTACTCATATACACTGTTGGTGAAAATTATCTCAAAAAAATTCATTATTATCATTTGACATATTTTATTTATTATTTAAAATATTTTAAATTAAACCTTTATTTATAAATATACTTTTAGAACTGTTATAATTGAACATCATATAGGTGCATTTCAAATTCATTTTAAATACTGTATATTATACATATTTTATTTTAGTCTAATACAATTGACGATCATTTGATGAGTTTATCTGTAGAAATATTTATCGAAGTGCTATTTGAACAGTCCTAATACATAAATGAGTTAAATGTATAGTAATAAATATAAATAAATAACATTCTATACATTCAACAATTGAAAGGGAGAATAAACCAATATAAATAAAATTTCCGACAACGATCCAGTAAAGGGACAATAATATTGTCGTAAGTCGTAACAAATAGTATTGTATATAAGTATATACAAAAGGTTGTATAACACTATATTAAGTGACAACAGAAGAACTTTGATAATGGAACATTTACGTGTATAATAAGCAATAATAAGAACAACACACTGTGAATAAAAGATAAAATAAAAATGATAAGAGGCAGTTAAATTGAGCTATATGGGAAACATTTTCACTCGACCATGTATTTTAAGAATTAAGTGCTACATTAACGAAAAAATGTAAACGATTAAGTGTTCAGTATATATAATGTGTTTTATCGATTTTAAAAACATAATATACGAAAAATCTAAGTAAAATTATTTTTTCAACCGTCGTACAACTTAAAAAATATTACACGCATTGAATAAATAAAAAATAAACTGAGTATGTTATGCATTGGACGTTTTTTCGTGTGTTTTTTGTTGCTATTATTATTAAACCACATCAACCACTATGGTAAATTATTTAATGGCAACAAATTTTTAAATGACCCTATTTAATTTTTTATATATTGTGAAAAGCTAAAAAACTATTAGTTGTAAAATGATGGGTTTTTTCTCTTTAAATTTTTTGATAAACACTTATACCATAAACCACCCATAAATATGTGAAATTATCCACGGATATAAATTTTATACAATATCTACTTTATATGTACCTATATAGCATAAAAGTTAGGTATATTATCATATTAAGTAGATATTTCTCAATATTTCAAACGCATCAAAAGAAAGTTTAAGAAACAAGTTATTTCACAAAATCTGTTTACGAAAATGTAAATACATGACTATAATAGTACGTACATAAAACTGATTAATATATTACTATCTCTAAATTGGTGGTTACTTTCTCATTTTGAAATTTCCATAAAATTCCTAACTTTTTCCTAGTTAATAGGTATATGTTGAATTTTCAGGGTAAACTATTTTAAATGAAAATAATAAATGGTTATATTAACTTTGAATTCTATTGATATATTTAAAAAAAATATCATAATATTTACGAAAATAAATTGCATGCAAATTTCTTGACTTTATTCGGTCTTCCAGATTTCCGGAAAAATGGCAACTATAATCTAGTACTTATGTTCGATTGTATACATTTGTATAGATCGTTTTAAATATTATCATTTGCTAGTTTACAGGAATTAATAATATAATAATAAATTAAAATTGTGGAAATTCAGAATTTATGTTTTATATTTTTCACGAAACCGAATCACAATAACATATATAGATATATATTTGATATCAATGTAAATTGATTTTTTTTATGCGTTTCATTAAAAATAAAACAACTTGTCCTTGCAAATAATTTTTCAAATATGGCACCCAGTGTCTATGGATGGTACAATGGTACATATTTGCCCAGACCCAACTGGTTCCAACTCGGCGTGCTTAGACTATTAGTTATTAGGCTAAAAGGCGCAGAATCCCACTGTCATCTTTTTTAGGTAATCGCTTTTTCAAACATGTCATCATTGCGATATAACCAACCACTTTTTGTCACTTTCAATATTAAATTTTTTAGCTGTTTAGCGAAAGCTTTGTGCGAAAGCTTATCATTCAATGACGTTGAAGGCGGTACTCGCGGGTTTGAACCACTTTGCTGTCTGCTATTCCACCAGGCGCAGTCATGGATCGTCACCATTGTCAACGAATATGGTAGTAATGGTATAGGTAGTAGTGGGACCGGTTGGAAACAAACCGGTCATATAATCATCATTAGCTCAATCATTAGCTCTGAATGTGGTAAAATGTGGAGCAGGACCAGGATATGAACCATCCGGATATGAGTTGAAGAAACAGGATACCGAAATTCGTTAAAACTACCTGCAGACGAGAGTCAAAGGAAGAGATTTGTGCACGGAATAATCATTTGCCACCACCATAATGACTATCGTCGGTACAAATCTTTGTCTTCGTCCCTGGTTGGCTCCATCAAAGCCTGCTTTCATTTATCCTCGGCCGGTATATTCACCTCCATTTCGCAGTTTAATTTCGGCGGTTTTTTTCTTTGTCAACATACAGAATCCATTTACAAATTTGGCATTTTTATTCGATTACATTGCTTTCACGTTAGTATTAAGGTCGAGACACACTATTCATCCGTATTTAGATGCCACGTTTTAACACGAACAAATTTCTAACCTCGTGTTTTAGAATTTATTTTTATATAGAATTAGGTTTTGTGATCATATTAATAACACGCCATGCCACTACTCCAATTAACACCCTTATCCATCCACTCTACGCGTTTTAAAATATTTTGAAAAACGTGTTACGTGTGACGAGCAATATTATATAAATAAGTAAATTCATCATACAACATTCTAAAATCGAAAATATTGATGATACTTTTCTAAGTCGTTTGTTAATTACTGTGAATACGTTATACCATTTCCTTATTATTGAGTTGAACCTGAAATCGGCGGTTACTAATGAACCATGGTTTATACAAATTTCCACAAAAATGTCTTCCAATTCCTTTTCCCAATCACTATGTCAGATGAACTTGTGGAATAATCCATAATTGTTAAATAAATATTCACATGTAAGTACGTGTGTACTCGATTTCAAATACAAAACGATATTGACACTGAAGTTCTGAACGACCTACCAAGCCCGTAGGTATAAAGTTCACTAATTTTAGTATTTCGGTATACCACGCGTGGTATTAATAATATGTACGATACCAATATCACACATATTAACATGGTGTGGCATGTATACGCGAGTTAACACATGGTGTGTGAATAATGCGTCTCGGCCTTTATTCACGACGCGCATAACCATTTTGCATACACAGAACTATCTCGGGTACAGCACGTCATCTAGAACGACGATCGAGACATGTGGCGATTCTATACGGCTCTCAAGTACACCAGGGTACAGTGTGTGAACTGAAAAAACTTCTAAAACTTCTATAACGGCCGATACTATCTATAAAATGAGACTTAGAAATGTCGGGGGATCGTAAACGGTTAGTTACACCACACTATATCCGAGTAAAAATATAAAAATACAGTAAAAATAAATATTAATTCTTTTTTTACTTTACGATTTATTTTTCGTCTCCCAAGTCGTACTGATTTCGGATTTCAGTTTAACGTCTCCATGGAAATGTCGTAAAAAAAAATAAAAATGCAAATAACACTATAGCTATACGACTATATCGTCATCATCGTCGCCGCCGTCGTCGTTTGTCCATCACCGCCATAACACCGCCAAGCATCGTGTTTTATATTCGTAATGCGTTTTGTTTACTCAAATAAATTAACTATCGATTGCGATGGACGACGGATATAATGACGGTTACGTACATAAATAAATGCAAAAGTGAAAACTTTAGAGAGACTGCAAATAACGGATCCAGTTGAGCATACCACCTACACATGGTATGTAAACTACTAACTACTCTATATTATAATATATGTCCAATAAAATATATTATTTATATATATTAATTTATTTATATAATTTATTATATTTTATTTATTTTATTATATATACGCTGTAATTAATGTAATTAATACATAATATAGGTACTCGTTGAAATTAAAATCAATTATATCAATGTAACATTTTATCCGAAATTTTTTAATAAACCTATTACAACTGCAGTAAAAGTTATACCTAATATATATATATTATATTTATTTAATTCGGTAAATGTAAATCTAGAAATGATATGGCTGTATAAATTTGATTTTCAGGAATTTAGAAATTACGACAAATATTCTTTTTCCATTTTATTTCATTCTTATTGCATTTATGTAGATATAACATTTAAGTGGAAATATATATAGACTATACTCGTATATCTATTTAAAATCTTTTGATAACATTTCTAAGGAAAATTTGTACTGTTTTGATACAATAATATAGTAATATATCTTTATTAAAGACCATACAATAAAAACAAATAGGGAAATATTTTTTTTTTAGGTCAACCAATAATTTTTAGGGTATTAAATATATATATACCTATATATGAATGGCATAATTGATGGTAGAAAAATTAGACATACAGTGAACATTTTTAAATTATCTGTTACTTATGCTATATAACTACAAACAATTACATAATAAATTAATAAAATATATATAATACTACCTTGAGTACAACATCTACTAAGTGTAACTTTTTTTTAGTGTAATTTGTATATCTCATATGCAGATTATTTATTTTATCGGAATCCGTAATAACAGGTACTTTGGTTAATAATATTGTTAATTAATTAATTTTAAAAAGATTCCGCATATGGCGGAAACTGGCATTCACTTTCTAGAAGTTGTTCACCCATAAAAAGTGTCCTATGAATAGGTTGACAAAGTAAATAATCCGAAAATTGATCAAACTTACTACTCTCGGATTTTTATAATGTCACCAGGCCAATATATCGAAAGTCCGATTGAAAATCGTTAATGCGTTAATGCATTAATTCGTTGTGCAAATAAAAATTAAATTTTTATTGAATATATCAATAAAAATGTAATTAAAATTGTGAAAAATATTACGGCAGTTCGATGATTTGAGATGCATTACTACGATAAATAAAACCTAGGTACCTACCCACTCTATGAATCAGTAGGTCGGACTTAAATACTTATATTTAGACTCATCATAGAGTATTATATAACGCACAATTTATTTAAAACATCGGATCTATAATATAGGCAGGTTCTTTGTAAAATACGTAATTCAAACAAAAGAAAAATAAATAAATTAAATAATATAATTTATAATGATACTGCATATATCGAATAAAAAAAGTCCAAAAAATCAATTCACTGGAATGGGATTCGAACTGGTGTATCCGTATCTAAAGTTCGTTTATCTATTCTGCATACCACTAAGCTACCTAACCAAGATGATAAAGTGGTAGAAATTTCTTGTGTTTAATCAATCCAGATAATATAAAACGCATAAAAATGTTAAAATGACCGAAGAAAAGTTTGAAAATGTTTAAGGTAAAGGAATACAAGGCAAGCAGTCGTGAAAATAGGCTGGAGAATTAAATAAATAAATAATAGACTTTTTTCGTGGAAAACAACTAAAAAGGTTTTTTATATAAGCATTTTATATTTGTATATATAAGATTAAGTTTTAATTTATATCTATAGTATAAGAAAAGCAATTACGAGTAGGTATCACTTACATAAATTTTTCATCAGATGTTGAAAACACAATTATTATTATAATAATAATTATAATAAACACAATAATATGCATCTAATATAATATACACCGAACCATGATTAAATATGTACATTAAATAATAAATAATATGCATATTCTAAACATGTACAATTAAACTACATTTTTAAATTTAGATTAGGTACCATAACACGAATTCGTATATTTCACTCCTTGAATAGAAGTAAATACGAAATAACACGAGACTATAATTATAATTTAGTAATCATTGAATTATAATCTAAAATAAATAAATAATTTAAAATTTAAAAAAAGTGTTATATTAGACACAATTTGAAGAATAAAGTATATATATAATTGGTAATAATAATTGCAAATAATTAGGTCGGAATAATATTAAATGTTATTAAAATTAAAAATTAAAATAAAAATATAAAAATATAAAAATAAAAAATAAAAATTATTAAACTAGACACAATGTTGTTTTAAATTAGTAGGTACCTGATAATATAGAAATTTATTTTTTAAAAATATATATATTTTCAAATGTTTGATATCAATCAATTCAGAGTATTTTCAATACGTCCTTGCAATTTGCATAAACGCTACGTTCATTATTATAAACACATTTTCGAGTTAACTTGTCTAGTTGTAAACATAATTAAATTGTTTCTTATAGATAGTTTTAACTTCTTAATTTAAACTTCAAAAATATTGTAATAATAACCACAAATGTAGAAAATATATAATAGATATATTATCTAGTATATAACTACTACTATTATATTTTATACTTCAGAATTCAAAATTAAACATTGATTAGTAAATGTTAAATTAGTTTGAAAGTTACTTATTTAATTATATAAAACAACTAGAAAAAAATTTTGTAATTTCCTAACTAACTTAACTAGGTAATTTAAATTTTCATTGTAATTTGTAATTAACTTTTTATAGTTAGTATCTACATTTTATGGTATTTTAGAAATGGAAATAAATGATCTTTATGAATTCATTATATTTTAATCTAAATTCAAATACGTATTTAAATTTAAATATATATTTTTCATCAATTACTAATCAAAACGTTATATAGAATATTTATGAACATTAAGTGTGAACAAATAAAAAAAAACTTTTTTAATTCAGTTTAATGTCTATATATTTCCATTTTAACTTTGAACTTAATAAAATAAGTTTATTTTTTGTTAATTTTGAATTGTATTAATTTCACTTAAATGGTCCGAGTTAATTTGTTTTTGTAACACCACATCTACAAATTTTCGAGGGAAAACTCATATTAGCATTTCCTATTTTACAAACATATTAGAAATATTGAACAAAAAACAAATAATAGGTAGGTATAGCTAATAACATTATTTATCACTTTAAAATCTAACCGACTATAGATATGGAAACTTTTTCACGTTTATAAATTGTTATAAAATAAATGTTTTTAAATGTTTAAATAACTATTTACCTTTAAAAAATCAATAAATCCAAAAACAGTCATATGGGGCAGTAGATAAAGTTGTTATAGGTTTCATCTTTCTACGATATTTTGAAGTTCATAAAAATGATAAATACGTATACATGTTTTTAAACAAATATTATGATTAGACAACAATGAAAAAATTATATTGACATAAGACTTAACTATTAATATTTTTAAATTGTTTGATTTTCACTTTCTTAAAATATAATAAAATGTACCTATGAAAAACCCATTAATAATTATATTTATTAAATTCATATTATAATATTATAACCATTTTATGCTATTCGACTGAATAAAATTCTTACCGATCCAAGCAAAATATTTTTAGTATATTAAATGTTTCCTACGATACGCGATATTCCTTATATCAATTATTATGTTTAAAATAAAGATAATCGTCGTTGAAATATGTCACCAATTTCTGTGTCAGAAAGGAATACGTTGTTCCATATCCACGAGAGGACCACGAGAGCGGAGGCAAAGAATCACTGAAAGCACATATTATATTTTGTCACGGTGTGCATTGAAATCGTTTTGATGAAAACTCGGATGGTACTATAAAGGCTATACCAACTAAACCGGAACACGGAAATAACTATATATGCTGTTATAATATTATACTATAACGTAGAACGAAATATATACATATAAAACCAACGATGTTTTAATAATCTGAGGCGTACATGATCTCAACGCCACCCCGAATATGCAAAAGTAAACGACAAAATTCATCGCCAGACGGATAGAAGGATAATGCTAGTTATAAAGGATTACGGAACAGTCTACGGGTGTATGCTCTCGATTAATGTCGGTTTTAAAAGCACAAGCTGAGAGCGATGCGTCCATAAAGGTTATGATAGGGAGACAATCCAAGAGGGGATGACTTACCGTGGTTGCGACCAAGGGGTTGAGAATTTTTTAGTGTGTTTATATAATCGTCACGACAAAATTCAAACACCGTAAAGCAGATAATGTCAATATAACGAAACATGTCCCTACAACCGAGCGCTCTTGAAATAAAAAAAACCATCCGACCTTTCAGTATTACATTATTCAGAAACAATTCTTAATAAACTTTAACCCACGATATACATGTAATATATGATACTGTATATGATATTATACGGGATTCGTGCGCATTATACAGGAAGGAGATTTTCTTTAGCCTCTCTGAGTTGAATTCTCGTACGAAAAGAGGAGAGATTTCGACTATACGTTATACCGAGTTACATAAACCATATAGCACATAAGGAAATGGATATAAAAATGGATTTAAAACAGTTATAAGAATATTAAAACTCAAATCGTTCACGCAAACAGTTTAAAACTTGTAATTAGATAATACTTAATTACCATGCACTTATTTAAGATTTATAAATCATTTAGTTTTCAACAAAATTTAATTATAATATAATTTAATTATACGGCATTACGACGATGGTCATATACTGAAGAATCATATTTTTCATTTTTTATGAAGTTAGTCTCAAGTAATTAACCATTTAATTTAAACTCCGAAAGTTAAAAATATATACCTATATTTAGGTAATATATTAAAATAAATATTAATATATTCTTATCTACATATACGAACAAATTAAAATTATCACAATGCCAAGTATTATTGATATTACATCAAAGATAAATCATAGTTAAATAACATATAAATAACGTGTGTTGTGCACTGATAGATGCGAGTTGGATTTTTGGGTAAATAGGCGGACAGGGACTCCCCTTCACCCTTCGAAACACACTAAAGTTTGAATTAATGATTTATTGTAGGGACTATTATATTGTTTTTAAGAACGTATTGAAAAATTGGCTCCATTGACCGTTTTTCATCTATCATATAACAATCGAGCCCAACCAAAAAGAACAAAATATGTATTTACGGGAAAAAAATAGGTGTTCGTTTAGAAATAAAATTATTGTTTTTGGTCAGAAATATAAGGAAATAAGGTACGCACGTGCATGGGTTGAAAATTGGGGTAAATCAATTGAAACGAAAAGAAACGTTCATTTTGAAATACGCGTGGTAAATTCAGTATTTTTAACACCAAAGATAAATGCACAAAAAAAAAACAATTTTTGATTTTCAGGGTATTTCTCTCTTTCTTTCTTTCTTTTAACGAAAATTACGGTCGAGGTTGGTTCAAATTGTATATACCAAACGCTGCATCGATAACATAACTCTCCATTAGCCAGTCAATTGGACATCGGAAACCACGTTCGGCGGAAAACACATATAGTTCATTCAAAATATAGCAAATCCTATTTGGCAGACTTTGATAAATATATGCAATAGTGCCTACCTTACAAATATCCGGTTAACGACTCGTGTATGACCGGATATTGTCCGCTTGCCGTCATATCATTACGCGTACCTTTTACATTTCTCGCTCTACTGATACTATTCTTCGGTCCACTGCTATTGACCTAATACATTGTTTTACTTATACATGTATAGATATAACATACAAGTTTATACATATATACCTATATAAGTAATCTCCTCAGTTCATCTACGCTACCAACTTTACACGACCGCCATAACTACCAAAACAAACTTTTCCCGTATTGTCCACAATAAAGTGTCTGACCCCTGTTTCTTCTCAATATCGTGAATTTACTTCTACCCAATTACACCGGTCAATAGACACGGTAATGTTACTGAAAACCAAATTTATGGGACTCATATATATGAATCGTAGATTCGTAGCACTAATACATATCGAACATGGTCTAAGAGTTACACTAGAACGTACAGTTTTACAACAAAATCTTTTCGATTCATTTCTATACGCATTTACGTTAATCTGAATAATAATAGTATTCGTTATTTTTATTGTATTCAAAAACTAGTACATTTTTATGAAAAATAAATAATAAAAACCCTAGTGTATTATATTAAAATATACTGTGATCGGGGGCATAAACAAGGAGGAATGTGGAACTCGGACCCCCTATTTATTTTTTCAAAAAGGATTTAATACAAATAATGGATGTATTTTTGAAAGAAAGATTTAATAATATATATGTTAATATTGATATTCGTAAGAAATTTATATTGATATATGTATACAGAAATAGAAGTATCACTGATGAGTACCTAATATGTTGGCTTCGAATGAATGGATTCTCAATACATATTTATTTTTAATAGATTTTTGTGTGCAATAAAAGTAGTTTTGCAAGAAAGAGTATTAAATGTACCTATATATTATATATATACTATAAAGCTATAAGTTTTGTTATATTATATTTTATTAATACTGACTTATGCAATTGTGTAACAGTGGCGGCTCGCCGGATGAAGCAAGTGAAGTTCAGCCTCACCTAGTATATGTTTACAATATTATAATAATTAGTACTCATTTAAAAAATTCAATCATCTTTTGAAATTAAAAAAAAATATTGCTAAGATTTTTTTTTATTAATTAATGATATCAAATATTAATGATAACCGCGGCGGGCACTGGCACAGCAGCAGGCGCCCGAGGGGCAACAAATATTCAGCTGTGACTCGCGGTATTATGACAATAGCGAGTATAGTATAGTATACGGTATCGTTAACACCGCAGAGTGGTGGTGGTTCGGCATGATGACGAATAATGTAGTAGAGACAGTGAAACGAGTAGACCTGAGAAAACCTGAGAGGTTAAGATTTTAAAACTTTAGTTGCTCAATAGAAAAATTAATATAAAATGGATCAGCTGGAAATATTCGGTACACCGAGACAGATAAATATATAGGTTACATACAATTGATTCCATGCAATCTCTAATACTAAACGACAAAATACCACATTAATATTGATTTTAATTGTACCCCATTGTATTCTAATATCAGGGAAGCATTCAAAATGAAAATATTACTATTTAATATATAAGTACCGGCTTAATATTCTATTATAATATTAATCATTTTATATTCATATTATTTGTAATAAATTAATTTCAAACATAATTATAGTAATCAATTTTTGCAATATCGACTTAAATGATACATCATTTTATGGCGTTAAAATCAATGTTTCCAGTAATCTATGGAGGTAATTCGACGATTATGATGAGCGATGTTCTAGGTTCGAATCTCGGTGTTTTTTAATATATTTTTTTTTTTTTTTTTTTTTTTTTTTTTAATAAATACCTACTATATAATTAAAAAAAAAAATGTTATTTCATTCTAATGTTATAATATATTGAATTTATTGTGTGGGTGCTTCTTAAAAATATTTTAATATTACCTAATATAGTGTTATAAATACATTTACTTAACGTTTATAAATAATTGTTTGCCTCACCATCCACAACACCTATCAGTATCCACTGTTGTATAATAATATTAACATTATAATGGTAGAAAATATTATATATATATATAAATATATATATATATATTAAATATAAAAAACATAATATATATATATTTTGTAAAAGTGAAATATGAACTAATATTATGTGAAATGAGACTTTAATGTTGTTTTAAATGTAATTTAATACAATTTTTTTAATTGTCCATACTATTTTTAAATTTTGTTTCATCTCCCTGAGGCACCCCCTCCCCCAAAGTTTGAGAATTAATAACCTAAATGATCTTAATATGGAATTACATGAAACATTTGAGCACTTTTACCTCTCCAAAAATGATTTTTTTAAAGACAAAATACACACTTATATAAAGTCAAAAGGCTCCTATAATTTAGCTTAGAATCTAAAATGCTAAAGGAAAAAATACATCTAAATACAGTCATTTAATTATACGTAAGCTATATTTACGGAACAAAATAAGAAAATAGTACGTTCAGCTTTTGTTGTCTGACATTTAAGATAAAGGTTACAGTATATATAACATGAAAATTTCATGCATGTTTGAGTTTTATATTAATCTTTAGTAAATAAAAATATCCATATAACTCATAATTTCCTTCAGGTAATAAAATATAAAATATACGAATACCATCTCTGTTATATTTTAGTAATAACTAATAACTAAACTATATATCATATATAAAGCTAGTTTGGATTAAAATAATTATTTTATAAGTAAATAGTTTTGCTAATGAAACTAGACAAAATATATACAAATATACTAAAAATAATAATGCATATTATGTTTATATAAAAAGTATTGTAAGGATTATACCACAGTTGGTACCGTTATTATTATTATATTATATTATTGTCTGGTCATCTATCTTAATATGTTAATGGAGTATTATCTGATTAGTAGTAGTCCGTCAACCGTAGTGATGTGAACTTAATAAAAGTGTTATTCGTAATTCGTAACTCATCCAGTATTATTCCAATTACTCTTCCAAGGTTAAATATAATCATTGGTCGATTATATTTTACAATACCTATAATACCTAGGTTTAAATCAGTGATTCTCAAACGGGAGAGGGGGAACCCCAGGGGAGAATTTAGGTAATGCGTAGGAGAAAATATAGTATAGTGAGGAAATTACAAGAATTACATTAAATAAAAATCAAATTATCGCAAAACTTATAATTTATTTTTAATTTTACATTTTAAACTTTAAACACATTTAATTACATTATACCTACAATCCATATAATGTATATTGTTATGAGTTATGACTTGCTATGATGAAATATACTATTTTTGAGATTAAAAATATGGGAAAGAAGGGCAATGACCATCTAACTTTTGGTAAAAAGGAAGGATTTAAGTATAAAATGTTGAGAACCACTGTATTAGATAATTTTCTATGTTCGTCTTTACAATTCGTTGTCATATGGTAACTAGGGTTCCCCAATTTTTAACTTGATAATATATTATCCTATGATCGATTATATTCGAATAATAATCGAATAATTATTCACAATCCACTAATCAATTTATAACATATTACATGCATTTTATAAACCATATACCTACCCAGTGACGTAGCCAGGAATTTCCTATGGGGGAGGCTAAGATCACATATTACCTACGAAGATAATAAAAAGTTTACTTAAAGTGTCAAAAATGATATTGGTTTAATGTTAGATATTATACAGCACAAAATATAATAACAATTAGAAAATAAATTTTATATATATATATATATTATAATATAACAATATTTTATATATTATATAATATAAAATAAATATATATTATGAAAAGTTTAGAAAAGAAAATATGCCTAGAGTAATCATAAAATGTTTATAAAGGTAACAACTAGTTTTTACTATAAGTTATCATCAGTTTAGAACCTGATATTATTAAAAGGACATGCATTATTTTATCGTAAAAAACTGTTTTGCGAGAAACAATTCTTTTGGGTTGTTGTTGTAATTAAGAAACTAAATTTTGACCCAATATTGTTGATAAAATGTCTTGTGTTCTACCGTCGTCTTAAAACAAGAAAAAAAATCTTAAAAAGTTACTAATTTTATAAAAACCATTTCTTGGGAGATTTTTACAGATAGCATAATATCAGTTATACTCGTGATATTGAAAAAAAGACGAAAATAGAACACAGATAATTTCGTCTAAAATATTGTGTTAAAATTTGGTTTTTTAATTATAACTACAGCTCGAGAACAATTTTTCTCGCAAAGTAGTTTTGTTAAAATATATTATGATTACACAACAATAAAAATCTATTTTTAAATTACTTTTAATGTACTTAAATATTTTTAAATGATCAGATTTTCATTCTTCTTAAAATTTCATAAAAATTGCCTATACAGAACCCCTTAAAAATCGTACGTGTAGCGTCCTCTTGGTGGGTAATGATGTAGGTTAACCTGATGATGACTTAAAGACGAAACAATTTTTTACCTTTATAAACATATTTTTGTGAATATTCTAGGGAATAATTTTATTTATTTTCTTTTTATATATTTTTTATAATATATATTAATTTTGTATTATATATATAAAATATTGTTATTTTTATAATATATATTTTATTTTAACAATTACGATCCCCAAACTGCCAACTGCAGTCTTCTAGGAGTATTTTGAGCAAACATTTAAACAACGACGTCTTCTTTGAACTCTTATTTTTATTACGTTATAATGTTCGTGTTCATAATTTTTTTGTTGTATCATCTATTTTATATTAATTGTTATTAACAAAATTACAACTACAAAACTACAATTATCACTGGATAACTTCAATAATCAATTTAGCATAAATAACTAAAAAAAAACACAGCCAATGGGAGAGGGGCTATAGCCTCTCCTGACTACGTCCTTGCATATACCTACCTAAGTAACATTGAATTTACTTTACTATATTTTTATATTTTTATTGATAACCACGTTTAGGGTTACACTAGTACGATTGTAAATGCATAGAATATGTTCTGCGTGTACATATTGATGTGATAACATAAGTAGTGAAATACAATAGTATATGTACAGTATAATATGCATGTGTTCGTGTAAATATATATAATATAATATAATATATATATATATGCGTATATGTATATATATACGTATATGCCTAAGCTACAGCTGACAAAAATAATGAAAAAGGAAAATGGGTAATTGGTATTGAAAGGAAAAAATAAAAAATTAACCGTTTGGAAAGAGTCTGAGAATATTCAAGAGGCTAAAATTAAGTAACAAAATACTTGGAAATGAACTTAGTAAATAACAACAAAATAAGAGGAAATAAAGTGTAGAAATCCTAGCATGCTAATACAGGTATATATAGTATACAGTGGGCTTCTCCTCACTTATTATTTCACATATAAATTAAAATTTTCATAACAAAAATTATTTAAAATTTTTCTTGGATCTAAAATATATGCCAATCAAAATCAAATGCAATTTAAATATATTTAAATAAATAATTTTATCAACTTGTAAGAACATTATTATTACAAGTATTAATAAAATAATAAAGATAATAGGAATCAATGTAATCAATACGTAATTTGATTAATGGCACATAAATATAACCCGTATACAAATAGATTATTTTACATAATAAATGTATTTAAAAAAAATCATAGTTATATAATCATGCGGGATATTTGTACGCAATATATTATATTAAAAAAACCAAAACTCATCAGTTTTCCAACTAACCCATATAAGATGAAAAATACAAATACATATAATGTTAACATTACAAGGATATAACTTTTTAGAATGTACAAAATCTAAAATAACTAAACAATGATTGATGATAAAACAAATAAATCCAAAACAAATATTTTAACAAAATTAAAATTAAACCGGATAAAAATCTTGATATTTAAATAAATTGACAAAAAGTAAACTTTTGTATAGATCAATTAACCAAATTATTAAATATCATAATAATATGGTTAATTACTAAAATACATCAATACATAATTTCGCGGGTTACGAACGTTTTCAAAATACAATAGAACATTTCTTATGATTTTTTTCGATAAAATAAATGTTAAAACATAATATGTGTATAAAAGACTGTTCTTCAGATATTATATACATTTATTGACTGGAAACCACTTGATAAAGCTATCGTTTCAAGTTATCACGCAAATTCATATATATATATAATCCGTAGCGGATCCAGGGAAGAATGGTGGCATTTGCCCCCTCCCAAAAACCAATTTTTTATTGTATTTTACTATATTTACCTATCAATTGTCATAATTTATTTCATACTTATGTAGGTATATTTTCATTTAAATGTAAAAATGTACCTTTTGAATGTCTATTTATAATATTTCCATTTTTTAAAAGAATAAACTATTTTCTAAAATGTTCCATTATTTTATAATCGGTGATCACCTTATAATGCTAGAAAATTTTAAGATTAATTAAATTATTTGTTATTATTTGATTCTGTGGTTGTATGATTAAATAAATTTAATTAACCTAACCGTTAATAGATAATTGACTTTAATAAATAAAATAGATATAATATATTCTGTGCTGTATGTTCCATTCAAAAGGGAACACAGAGTAATTTGAATTTAAAATCAAAATTATTTAAAAAATGTTTTCGTGTTACCTACCTTATAAATATAATACAATGTATTAAAATTATAGTTATATATTATATATTATTTTATGAATAAATACTAGTTTACAATATTGTTTTCAGTATTGTCTTTTAGGTTACAAATTTAAAAAGAAAATAATTATTAATTAGATTTTTCTATAGACAAACTTCATCATATAAGTTTAATATCATAATTTATTTAATTCTATATTAATTTAGATGTTGATATATATCATTAAGACTAAAATGAGAATTGTGAATTTTTTTGTTCAAATAAATTGATAAATCAATAAAGGAGTGAATAATGTGTGAAAGAAAAGGCCATTAAATGATAAATGTAATAAATATGAATATCTAAGATATTGACCTATAATGGGTAGGTACCCTATAAGTAAATTTCAAGAGGGGGGGGGGAATTCAGTTTTGGATCCGCTACTCAATATAATATACACATATAGTAATGAAAGTCGTAGGTATACGGTGTAATACTGAGCTACATATTTAAAATTTGGATCTTACTTTTTAAGCAGCCAATAACGGACGAGTGTAATTTGTGATAAGTTTCCCAATGGCCATTTTGATTTTTAATTATACTATGTATACGCCATTTATATTCATAATTTCACTTCCGATTATATTGATTACACTCAGGTCTTAATTTAAGTTTATTAAAAATTTAACAATATTAGTTGTTATCGAGATACACCACTTTACCACCAATACCATAACCACTACCGTTTTCCGTTAATCTTTCGTCCAAAAGCCCTATGGTTTTCCAAATTCGGTTTTCGCCCGAATCCTTTACGCGCATTATTCTCTTGGGTAAAGCAGCCTCCCATCCATTGTTTGCTCTTGTTTATGACATGGTTATCATTTACGGATGAGGGGTAAAGGGGTTACGAAGCATCCAAAATTAATTACCTCCAGAGGAAGAACAGTAACAGCAGCCGCTACCACCGCTGCTGTAATAATACCAGCAGCAGTACAAGTGTAAGAAAAGGGTGGCGACGTCGAAAACAACGGAGTATGTATAAATATTATTATATTAATATTTTTATTACTATATTATATATATATACGTATATAATAATTGGCAGTAGCAAATACCTGTCTGCTGTTATAACACCGACTACATATTGTTTCATAGCTTATTACATTACGACTTGAAAAAAAGAGAAACCTATGTAAGACGACAGTGTAGTATAGCCTATAGGTAAGCGCCGAGAATGATTTGTGCACGACTCGTTTATAAATTAAAATTTGGTACGCCCAATGTTTCTCTTTGACTAATAATTTTCGGTACAATAATCACCAAAATTGAGTAAAAATTAATTTTTCAAACTTGAAATGACTGTAACTTTGGCAATTTTGGATTTAATATTAGGATTATTAAGTTATTATGTATTAAAATAATTACATAAAAACATTTAGGTAATATCTGAATCCAGTAACAGAAATAGGAGCTACTATATTTAAAAAATATTATCACTATCGACGTGCATGTGTGCATTTTTTTAAATATAATTTAATGGCTATTTTTTTTGTCTTATAATGTATTTAATTTTTAGATTCTGAGCAGAGAGAGAAGTGGTTTCACAATGATTTTTTCTGCGAACATTTTCTCGGCTAGAAAACTAGATTGAATTATAGGTACACGTCATGTAACCCTTTTATCAATAGCGAATTTCGTTTATTTCTTTATGTACTTATACAATCTTTATGATTTATAATATTAGGTTGTTAAAAAAATGAATATTCTGTGTTAATAAATATCCTTATGTCAGCTGTATATTACCTACCTTAGATACTTTGTCCTTTAAGGGGATTATTTTTCCTAGATTCATTGTAAAACTAAAAAAAAAAATCAATTATAAATAATAATATTATTCAATAATGTTTTTGAAAATATTTTAGCAAAATAAATAACAACTACCCAATATTCCATCAAAAATAATAAATAAAGGCATTGTATTATTTTTATGTTGTAACTATTTAAAAAATTATAATATTCAGTTTATGCTTGTATATTTTTTAACACTTGCATAAATAAATATTTACATAATATTAATTAAAAAATATGCATAATACTCATTTTTGTAGAAAATATAGCATTTATATATATATATTAATACCAATATTTATACCATATAGGTAGATTTATATGTTTATTTATTTATTTATTTTTTTTACAATATATAAAGGTGCAATTAATAGTTTGGCAGTACAATGAAAATTATTTATTTAAATTATAGAATGGGTATCAAAAATGTATTAATTGTATTTCCTATTATTAAGCTTTCAGAAGAAAAATAACCAAGGAGATGCTTCCTTGCCCTGTAAGTATTATTCTTATTTTACAAATACAAATATTACACTTTATATACGTTGTCATTTGATGTATCTAAATTTTAATGTATCACCAACAAACTTCATAAAATTTACATTTCATATTATATGATTTGTTTATACCGTATATATTTTAGTTTTCAGTTAGTCAGAGATATAACATTAAATAGAAATACCTCAACCAACACACAGTACATTATAGGTTAGGAAAAATTTGAAAAATATTGTTATTAAAAAAAAAATTGAATGAATCAATAAAAATACGTACGATTCACACAAAATAAGTATCCCGTGTTTAGTATATGGCACACATGGGTATTTATATATAAACGTATAAATACTATTGAAAAAACATTGTTCATCGATAATGTTTTTATACATCTATATAATCTATATAGTGGTTAAAAATAAGTTGAATATTATAATTATAGTCCGGATTTATGTTCTCTTAAAATATCAAAAGTATGATGCTAATACTTACAAATATTCTCCTTATATTCTCTAGAAAATTTGTATAATAGGTATGCAAAACTTTTCAATACGCAATTTTTTTATTATTATTTTTTTTTTACAATTTTCCTTAAATAATTATTTAAGAGAAGTCCACGGTTAAAATAGTGTATTTTGTGTTGAACGGATCTATCTATTATTTTAGAAGGTGTTTAAAATTAATTGAATTTTTTTATGTAACTCATTTTAAAAACTTAAAAAACACGCAATCACAAAACTAAATATTTGGACATTTGATAAACAATACGTTGTTCTTGTCCGTATGAAAACTACAGTCAGCATTGCAGATTGGTCACCATGTTTGGTGAACGGCACGGCGACTTATAGTACTGCTATAATTATATAAAATTAAGATAATTTTATAACTTATTCTATGATACTATCACTGCATGTTTTTTTTTTTTTTTTTTTTTTTTTTTTTTTTATCAAAATGACAGAAAAAAAAAAGTTTATAAATGATTCAAAAAATATTTTTTCAGGTATTTTAATGTTAAAATTAATAATAATAATTTTAAAATTAAAATAAATTAATATTTTTTATTCACTATTTACAAAATATTATAATATAATAAAAATAAACTAAATATTCCCTAAACTTATGAAATATTTTTAAATATGGAAAAAATACTTTTTCCCATGAACTCTGTGTCGAATCAATCGTCCAGATATTTTACTCTAATAAGACTGAATATGTAAAAACATATAAATATAATTATAATTTATAATTTGCACTTAAACTATACACACACCTATAACTTAAAAAAATATAAATATCAATATAAAAATATCCTTTAGGATTAATTATACACATAGGCAAGCGACTAAAATTAATTAAATTAAATAAAAGTAGGTATATAAAATATAAAATGTACCAATGTAAACGGCTATGCATAGAATTATTGATTAATTACAATATAATACTGTATAAAAGTGAGAATGGCAGTTATGAAATAGTTTATTGACAAGTGGTAAATGTGTACAACGTAATAATGGCTTGCTATATAACATTTTGACCATTTAAACGGAACAATAAAGAACACACACAGATACAAACAAACATTAGGAATTGGCAGCTAGGCAATATACACCGGTCACGTGAAAAGAAGGCGAGGGCCATTTCATCGGATCAGACGTCGAAAAATGAATGTTAAGGTAAGGGAAGGACGAAGTAGAAAGGCAACAACTTAATATACGACTATATCTCCTTTCCCTTGGACTATAATACGTCTGTATTATACGGTTTTCTAGACTGTCTGCGTGTATATGTGCAGTTAAAGGTATGTAATTTTTCTAACCGTTTCATCGTCCACTAACCACCCCTTCCGTTTTTATCACCAGAGAAGCTACTAAAGGAATGAACGGCAGGGCAGAGAAAACTAAAATCCGATACACACACTGACCATTTTGAATGGACAAGAGGGAGGTTCGAGTTTTTCTGGAAACGACAGGGGGTAGTTGGATGGCACGGGAAGAAATGTGCTGCCGATCGAGTGTCTTTATCGTGTATATATTATGCCATCCACGTTCGGGACAGAGGCTCCTTTTTAAAATGGCCACGGCTCTTTCGCAGCAGTGACACATTTGTCCTGTCAAGTGGAACGGTTCGATTTTTTTTTTCATACTCGTTACTACCCCCAACGACTTTTATAGAACGCTCACGATTCGGCTAATAGCTTCTTGACCCAAGTCTCAGCGAAATAATTGTAATTTACTGTTAAGTCCAATATATAAATATATATGTGTATATAGGTGGTATATATATTGTGTACGCCCGATAGAACAAGGATCGTAATGGATTAGTTACATTTTTAACCAACCTGACCTGCGAACCCCATTTCGCCCGAAAAAAAATCACCATGACTATAGGACACTGAAAAAGCTTCCAGTCATATATTAATACCTTGATGGCAAAACTACAGTAGAATATATACTTTTTTTTAAGAAGGAATGCGTGAGTGCATAAGTGGATTTCGTTTTCATTACTAGTAATGCGTTCTATCAATGTTGTTGATAGAAATTGTCGAACACTACTCTATCAAACGCACGGACACCGTAATTTGTTTTCTGTGAGACATCAAGTGACATGCAATTCTTCCGTAATTTCCATTAGATGTTTGAAGCACATAAACTCTACTACATATTGATTTCATTCAAATCAGATAATGTACTTATATGTAATTTTATTATATCCTCCTAGATATGTACCTATATAATATATATTATAAACATAGTTTGAATCTGAATACGATTGTATATATTTTCTCAAAAGAAAAATATATGTAAAATATATTCATTCACTAGTTGCATACAAATATTTTTTTTAATATTTAAACTACCCGATTTACTAAAAATTATTCTAATTAATATTGGTAGCGTTAAAAATTCAGTTTAATATCGTAATAATTTTAAATGTTACTGCCTACAATTATGTATACAGTAAAAATAGGAAAAAGTCAATCAGTTGTCATTTAGTGAATGTTAAAAATCAGTAGCGGCTTGTGGGTGAAATATCTAATGGTGCACAACTAAAATATACTACTGATTAATAACAAATATATTAACAATATTATTATTTCTAAAATGTCGATATAATAGGTAGGTACTGTAATAACGAACGTGATATCATTAATTTTACTAAGAACATACCTACATTCAATTAAACATATTCAATTTACCTTATGCCTATATAACCTAGATAATTGATATCCTGATAACATCTGAAAATTAGTAGATAATAACTGCACCAAACAACATACGTCGTTACGATATATGACCACAGAATATAGTTTGATAGTTAGATATACATAGTTGATGGTATAAATTAGTTTTTTGTGCCATGCTATATAATTTCCACGGTGTATTTTTCGCCGGAGACGGAATAAAATAAAACTGCGAGTGTGTAAACGGCGCATCATACAAGCATTTTTCAATTGTGCACAACGGACAGCGTTGCGGTAGTGTCGAGACTCGAGACAGTGGCCGAGACCACTAATGTAACCTATCCATATAAATCTATCTATGGCCGCGGTCAACTAACTACCCGCAGCAACCAACAATACAACGGTGTGATGCGTAATATGTAGGTAGAATAATAATATTCACAGGCACGACAATTACTAAAACGGTGATAACTAAATAATAATTTTATATATAAAAACATCCTAATTTACTGAAATTTTAGGTGGTGCATACTGTTAACAATATGACAAAAATGATCTGTTAAAAAAACATGAACAATTTACTAAAAAAAAAAAGATGTTAAACCTCGTCCCTTCATATATGGACATTTCCGACAGTATAAATCCTAAAAAAAATCCCTCCATATAATAAAAAAAAACACTACATTTTAAAACATAAATCAATTTTATTTTAAGAATTTCAATGATTTCAAAATGTATTTTAATTATTCATAATGCTCCTAATATTATAATAGTAATATTCTAATATATATATTATACTATATAATCTATAGGATTTTAAACGATATCGAGAAATAATTTATAATTTGTATTAATTACATTATTTAGAACTTGGAATATCATTCCCGAATAAATTTAAATAATTCAACGTAGTTTCCAAAATAATTATAATTTAAAAAAAAATATTAACCTAGGGAATATACATTTTGTATAATATTATATTAACAATACTCCTATACAATATTATAAATTATACAAAATCATTATAACCAAACTTTGAACTATGATTCAAGAAACATGTTCTATTTAAAAGTAACGTCATATTATATTAATAGTGTTTTACAGACTAAATCAATTTTTGTATCATTTGGAACTTACCAAAATATTATAAAAATAAATAAACAATTATTATTTTTTTTAGGTTCAAATTGAAAACAGAAATAAAATGTTTACTATAATGTAGGTATTATTATTTAAAAATATACGAGACTCGTCAATGAATATATTCGTTATTTAATTTTAAATGTTTTAGATATTATCTAAGTTACCTAATATAATCTATTTAATACTTAATTTATTAATTAATTTTTCCCTTTTAAATTTTAATATAAAAACTATTATATTTTGCCATGCCTGAATAGTAAATAATAAAATAAATAATAATTATCTTATATTTAAGATATTTTAAATTATTTGTTAACGAAACTTGCTATATATACGGGTATATATATATATATATATATATCAAAGACCTTAAAATGAAATGCCTATACAATCTTAATATAAAATTATAGCTTCTACAGAATATAATAATATTCCAAAATCTATATTATACCTTAAAAGGGATCATAATATGTACAATATTCAATAAGTAAATAAATTCAATATGTGCAGCTGTATTATACAGAAATACATACTTCTTAAAATTTTTACAAATTCAAGAATTGTTTAAATTTTTTTAATTAAGGTTATTTACACTACATTATAATATAATAAGTTATATAAACTCGTGTACATTAACATATACTAATATACTCCTATATATATATTGATTAGATATGATATTGGCAAATATCGAAATCGTACCAACACAACAGTCTCGGTTGGAATTCGAAGATCAAGTATTTTAATTGAAACCGAATTAATACCGTCGAGTGTTTTTGTAAGGGGGTATAACACGACCGGATATTAGCATTCCATGAATAATTTAAACCATTGCGAGGCACACGCTTGCAAACACACCGGGAACGAACACTTACTGCGATAAATCATAAGGATCTCCCTGCAGTTCATCCTCGATCACATTCACATGGTATAAACGACCGTGGTAATTATTCCCGTTCTGCTGCTCTCCACATAAAACGGGTACCCCATTCCCAAGCTGCAGTTTACCCCGTTTGACAAACCAAAATTGTAAACACACAAGCTCCTCCACCTACCTCCCCATAACTCGTCACTTTTACCTCCTCTAAGTTTACAGCCATTTATTCATTCATTCGTTCACTCACTCTCTATATATACCCGGGTCTCTACAGTCCCTTTAATTTGTTGTTCGGTTTCATCAGTATTCACCCAAGACCCTCTATTACACATACTGCGGTATACATCTTTTAATAGATTAACGATTTATTGTCAACCGTAAAAACCCGGTGGAGCTTTATTCGACCAACGAAAATTGCCGTTTAAGCGACTAGAAATGGAGGGAAAAAGAAAGTTTTATCGTGTGTATGGCCCGTGTGTACCTAGGTACTTCACTATTGCGCCAACCCCGTTCACCCTGAGATAACGACGGTTTTATTGTTAGGGTAAAGCCATTTAAAATTGAAACTGATAACGCCAGTGTTATACAGCTATAGAATAAGAAAAAGAAAGAACAAATCCTTGTATTTAATTAAGTTTTATAGACGAAAATCTGACGAGACACTCAAGGACGAGCTCACTAAAATAAAATCATTGTATTGCATTTGTATACCATCTCTCTATCTCCTAAATGTTTAAAGCTTATAAAGCATTGCATTGAAAATAATTAGATAGTAATAAATTTAATTTTTTTCAAGTCGACCTGTGTTATATATACGTATTGTAAATACTCGTATAAAACTTATATTTAAGCAACAAAAATGTCTATTAATATCTTTAACTCGTTATAAAATTATAAACATATGTATAGATCATACATATATTAACTATTGTAAGTATATTAGTTTTCTGAAAATTTGATTTTACTATACGATTAGATATTTTACACAATTTATAACGTACTTATCATATACAAATACTAAAAGTACAAATTATAAAAAAAATGTTGAAAAAAGTTTACTGTGAAAAAATAACGGTGAAAAACAATCGTAAGCAATTATTTTCTGAATAACAAATGTACGGTCAGATTCATGATGAATGAATAAAATGATTCATAATTTTATTTACATTAAAAATAATATTATATGCCGAGACAATTGAAGCAATATATATATATATATATATATAAGGGTACCTACCCTTAATTCATACATTTTTTTCATTGCAAATGATTATGATAATACTACATACATAAAATATTATGGAAAATAAAAAAATCCTGGCATTTTATATATCATTTTATAAGTTAGTATTTTATAAGTTTTGGATTTTTGTATGTCAACCATAACAAATTAGTTCTAGTTAGTATTTTTAGACTAAGAGGTCATTTTTTGATTTTCTCAATAGTTTGATTAAAAGTAAAGTAAAACTACCTTTTATACGGTACATACAGAATGAAATTTTTTTTGAATGCAAGGACCAGGGGAACTGACCAATTAATTATTTATGGTAACTGATTTTAATATTTTTAATTTGTATTTAAAGGTACCTATTTATTTTATTTTAATGATATTAATAGTTGTTTTACCAAACTTCACTCAGAATAAAATTCAGAATGAATATACTTGTATTACATCTATCAAGAGTATCATGTCTAATAAATGAAGTGTGTCTGCCCCTACTGACACCCGAAGTGAAATTCTTCCAGCCTCTACTGGAGATTAATTAATTTAAATTATGCTAATAAATCAAAAATATGACTATACTTATTTATTTGTAATAATCGTTTTTATGCATAAAATAAATATGAATAAAATGTTTTGTAAGGTAATTTAATAACTGTTTAATAGTTATACACTTTAGATATTGTAATATGACACATATTACAGTACTGTATTTCATAATTTACACTTCCCGATATAAATTGATCATTCTATAGATTACCTAGGCAAAGGGCATTGTATAAAATTCCCGGATTTTCTACTTCTCCTGTAACATAATACCTATAGTGAACGTAGTGTGGCCGTAGTTCAGGTTCTGAATAAGCTAATCACATATGATGGAGATCAGTTTCAATTCTTGTTACCTACAAGTTTTTCTGACCATCGTCGACGGTACAGCTGCAGTTGCAAGAAATCTCTGTTTCAGAAATAGGATTTATGACATGTCTTGTCTAGTTTATTTAGTATTCACTTCATATATTTTACACAAATTTTTATGGAATACTCTTTACGAAAAACATTATTTTAAATTTCTTACTACAGTGTTTGAAGATTTATTATTCCCTTAAGAAAATAAACTTATTGTATTTTTAACTAAAAACCATTTAATCATACTTGTACTAGTGTTATAATTAATTTAGAACTGAATTTTTTTAATGATATGATGATATTTTTGAAATTTGTACATATAACTGTATATATATAACAAAATAACTGTAATTAGTAATGATATCTAATTATATTTTAAAGATATATTTACACATAATATGTAATAAGTTGTTTAAAGCTATATATTATAATGATGACATTATCCATACCTAATTAATTTTTATACCTGTAGAATTTTATCCGAAGTCTATAAAACTTTCGAAGAATAAAAAATGCAACTTTTAACATAAAAATGTGAGTACCTACTTTCTTTGTGCTGAGAAAACTTTATGACTCTGTATTTTTGTTGTGGAACACGATAATATGGATCAGTTGAAAAAAAAAGTAGTTCGTTTGTATTATTAATATAAAAACTTAGGGTAAAATTTAACCTTTTAAACAACAAATATCTCAATTCTCAAGTACAACTATCCTTCCATAAAATACGTTTATCATTTCATGCAAAGCCCGGTTGTGATAATTCGTTTTCTTACTTAACTCTAAACCACATGTTAGTCATGTCTATATATTATAGCAACGTAAGACCGGCTTTAAATTTTAAAGGGATAGAAGGAAAAACAACGGCTTTACAAAAGTACTATATAGACAACGAATAATTGTTAGACAAAGGAAGTCTAGAAACACTTTGTCACAGAAAATAACAAGTATTATACTCACGTGAAGCCGTTAATTAGAAAGGATAAACATACGTCAAGCTCGGCCTAGAAGCATACGGAATACAGTACGCCCGTCAAGTTGATTATGACAATGAATGCAACAAGTTTTTACAATTTAGTCTAAATAAAAACACGAAGAGTGTGAAAAAATAATGATAATTTATGACACTATAAGTCTTCATATTAATCAGATTAGACCTATCCTTTTTAAATATAAATATGAAAAAAATATAAAATGTCATAAACAAGATTAGCATATAACTTCGAAATTTATTTACATGGATAAGATAGCTTATGTAAATCCAACCTCCAAGTTGTAACTAAAAACGATTGACGTAGAAAGATATAGATATTTAAGCTATACTCATACTTCTTCCTGTAAGGGTAATTCATAATAACTCTTCAGTTACTTCATGCATGTTATAAAAGGCGACTAATTGAAGATGCGTCGGATTTTTTTCAAAACAGAATATAAGCGAGTGTCCCATCTCTTGGGTGTGAAGAAATCTTTAGGGATGAGGTGACGTATAGGCCGGGCAACAAGTGCCATAGCCGTTTCATCAGTTGTATGTATGGGTTTACCGTGATGTCAACGGTATAGGAAAATAGTGTTTTGGATTAGATTTGTACCCGAGTACGTAGGATAGGTACAAAGTGAGATTAGTTACGTGAAATGTAGGAACATTGAGAGGCAAGAGCAGGGAGTTAATAGCAATTTTGAGGAGTAAGAATGTGAATATTTGTTGTATGCAACCTAACCTAGGGGAAGAAAGCAAAGAAAATTTGTGAGGGTTAAAAAATCATATAATAATGAAAGACAAGTACAAGGAACAGTATAGAAGTGATAGTAAATGAAGAAATGATTGGAAGAGTTGTAGAGGTATACTCTATTTCACGAGTGATCGTCCGGAATCGCGCATGTGATAAGAATACAGTGTGACCGTAGCGAGATCGAATTTATCCCTTCATGTCGCGGTTATTTGACGTCCTACTACAAAATGTTACACTTGCACTATTACATTATAGGATTTACCGCTATTTTGTTGTTATTGTCATTATTGCTCTTTTGTTCCATAATAATATTGTTCTCCATTTTCACTCGTTTTAACCCCGTGTTTTGTGTTCGCCTAAAATTCAAAGTGACTCTCATAGTTTCATTTCGCGTTTTCAACTTTTGTGTGCTCCTTTGATCGTATGAAATAGGTGGCCACACCTGTTTTCATATAGCGTACGATAAGCAGTGTTGTTAAGTGGGGGATGCGCGGCGATGGACGAGTTTTGTACGGACGATCACTCGTGAAATAGATTATAGTCAGAAAACTTATAAAGTAATTAATATGGTGAAAGTATAATGTTTAGAAGATAAGGTATTGAGTATATAGTGCATATGCTGTTCAACAAATGGATTATAAGAAAAGCCAAAAGCAAGGATTTCGACAGGAGATGGATAAAGTCGTAGTGCAAGAAATACCAGAAATTGAGAATTGGGGTGATATAAATGAATATATTGTGGGCATTAATAAAATAGATTATGATAGTGCATAGAAGGTATGGGTTTGAAGAAAGAAATGCTTAGCTCAGTTCATTTTTAGATTTCAATTTTTTCAACCAGTTTTTTAAATGTACAGTATCAGTTACAAGTTTTACACAATATTGTATGTAAAAACTTTTCAAAGGCTGGTTTTTAAATAAAATAAAAACATTTAGAGTAAATGTACATATACCTAATACAACTTTATAATGTATTTTGTTGTGTATACTTTATCCAATACTAAAAACTAGATGCTATTTTAAAAAAAATTACTATCTTGAAATGGAAATGGAAATGGAAAGTGTACTTTTAAAAACCTCTGGAAAACTAAATATTTCGAAATTTGAAAGTTTGATATGTAGATATGCCAATACAAAGTATTAAATTCAATGCATCTGTACAAAAACTCTGCGCACGCTTATAGGTATATTGCAAGTTATTATCAAATATTATAGGTTATAATAATATTAAAAATACTAATAAGGTATAAACTCATTGCAGTCGCTATGATAAAGCAACTAAACTAAACTTAGTTTATCATGGTAGCCACCAAGCTAAAGTAGCTAGGTAAAGTAAATTTACAACCTCAATATATTCCTCACTGCGGTCAGAATCTAGAATAAAAGTAAGATGAATACTTAACATATCACTACAACTAACATTCGATTATGCTACAAAAAGATCATAAATAATAGATAAGATGATATGAAGAATTATAATTTTATTAAAATAATTCAATGTTTATTTCAAATCATTTCTTGTAGGATGAAACTTATTATGAATTTCGGCTCTTTAAAATACAATATATTTATAATATCTTCTATATACAGATGCGTATTCAAAATTAAATTTCAGGGGAAGGGGAGTTATTCGTTGAATAACTATTTGTGTATAATAGGTACCTATTCAACTAGAACTTCTTATTATGAGGAAGGATGGTAATAAATAATTATTCTAGTAACTAAAGAGCTTATGAGGACCTTGCAGCCGCATTTGCTGTCTCCGTCTATCTAATTGGCAATATATCAAATTACAACACGCATATCAATAAATGTTATATCTACGTTAAAACACTTATTGCCAATTTTAAAAAGGAGAATATTTTCTAGAAAATGACATATACTTTTTGTAAAATATTGTGTATCAAAAAAATTACAGTTTTAAGTTTTTCTTTTTTAAAACGCTGTATCATCTTTAATAAACAATATTTTACAAAAAGGATATGTCATTTTCTATAAAATATTCTCCTTTTTAAATTTGGTAGTAGGTGTTTTAACTAATTTTAATGTAGACACTACATCTATTATTTTACATAGGTAATGTAATTTTGTTTTATTGCTCATTAGATATACAGAGACAGCTAATGGGGCTGCGGTGCCCTCTTAATAAGATAATAAAATACTAATAATAATAAATAAAAATACATTTTTAGAACTCAAATGTAAATGGCCGGTATTTTTCTTTATTCAAAATTTCAACTTTCTACTACCAGTAGTTTGGAGAGTAATTTAGAACTTGGAAAACATTTATAATATGTACCTACCTACATATATAATATTATACAAAATGTACAGCGTGTGCTATCTGTCGAGTGATGGACCCATTCATTTAAATATGAAAATGATAGTTTAAACGTTTTTTTCATTTTTTCTTTTAATGTTTAATAAGTGTTAATTTTTAATATTGCATGAATAAATATTTTTGGTTCAAAATATATTTATACAACATTGTATTATGATTCAATAATCTTCTATAAATGAAAATTAAATATTTATTAAAATTTTGCTACTTTATTTCAAATATTTATTAAATATTCAAGAAATATATTCATGTTGAATGGGCATATATACATTTGAATAACGCACAAAATGAAACAGTTCATACCTATATAATGATTATCTACCACAGCTGAAGATCACTCAACAATATATTGCACTTACCTGAAACAAAAATAACGAACACAATAAATTTAAAATCAATAAAAATGTTGTAATAACTATAAACTAACTATAAACTTGAAAAAATTTTAATTTTAAAATACACATACATAACTGTCATATATATTATATTTATAACAGGTCATTTTATCAATCGCACATCCGTGAAAAATTGTATAAATATTTTATTTAATATAATTAAATACCACAATCTAGTGTGCGATATGTACTATTGTAAAAAATGGTAATATATTAAAATTAATATTACACATTAAAAGAAGTGTATGATACAGGTAAATAGTCCAAAGATGAAATAAAAACAATAAAACCAGTAAATATAATACATCATTACGTCGGAACTCATTCAATTATTCAAAAATATTTTCATATTTCTAATACTTTATTCATTCACATATTACATTAAACTGAATTTTAATACGAGTAAATATTCAATAAGTACCTATATAATATGAATCAAAATGAATTTATATATTATGATTTTATTTATTTTATTACAATTCAAGTGATAGCCAAAATAAAGTGAATACATAAATAACACTTATTTAAAATGAAAATAACTCTTTCAATTTAATCTTGAAAACTATAAATTAAATGTATTTGTAAAGTATTTTTTTATAATAAAAAATATCTATATTTCATCTATATTTTGCAGGTCGAACAGCGTAATTTTCCGATTAAACCGTAATAAAACCACTCAAATAGCATACAAAAAAAATATATTTCCTTTTGAGGTACAAAAATATTTTAACAATGTAAATTTATTCATCAATCAGTATATTTTCACAATATTGTTTATTTCTATACGTCATACAAAGTTGCAGCATATCGATTTGTTCAAGACCTTGATGAATATTTTGTACAGATTTTATACAAGTATTTTATATAATTTTTAAAATAAAAATTGAGTGTTTATTGTAAATAATAATTTGTATTAGAATATAAAAAGTACCTAACCTAATATAAATACAATATTTGTATTAAATCAAATCAATTGTAAACTATAGATTCGCCCGTGTTAAATGAATACCCATACATTATGTATCCATACATTCAGTACTAATAACAATTCCACGAAAACAAATGAAATTACACCTTTAAAACGATTTTAGAGTTACAACACCAATTCAAAAATATATAAAAAAACAATATCCCCGAAATGACATCATAGGAATTTTGTAAAATATTAATTATCAAAAAGTAAAAAAGTAAGGTTTTTGGTAGGTAGGTGGATATTATAATATTATTGACAAATATAAAATATAATGTATCGTAAAACCCCAGTGAGGTCTCTCTAAAATATTACCATTTATAGTTCATATATTTTATACATTATAATTATAATTTACCTCTTATAAATATTACCCATTTCAAAATGCGTTTTTCTTTATTTTGTTGTATACATGTTTTTGAACAATTAATTTTGTGATTACACAGTTATAAAATGATAAATATAAATATATATAATATTTTTAGATTAATTTAAAATGTATTTTAACATTTTTCAATTTCTTGAATTTTTACTTTTAACAACATTTTCTTAAAAAATTGACTATACAGAACCCCTTGAAATGGATGGCATGTCCTTATAATGTATGCTCTCTACAGACCATAAATATTAATTTCCGCAAATTTTCGAATTCATTTGTTATATCGTGGATAACTTTCTAGGTACCACGGTTGTCAAGTTTATTCAACTCCACTTTAATTTTCCTTGAACTGTCTGTGCAGCGGCTTATACATACAGTTGACTGATAAACATTATATTAATATTTCGATATATGTACTCGGAACAACAGTAGACGATGAAAAGTTATGGGAAGAGAAATTTCAATAAAGAATGCAAAAATTATAAACGCCTGTGAACCTCCTTTCTCATTTTGAAATAAACAATACAACGGAAAACAAACCCGAATTTATATACGCATACCCTTAATGAAAACTTGGAGGTGCTCACATTACTTTATGGTATCCGAAAAACAAAAGCTAAATATGTACACGAAGTTCACTTGTAACAAGCTCAAGAACATCCAAAAAGTCATGTGAATATTTTAACCACCAAGAAACCGTCTTCTCTCATTCCCATGATATTCTTACCCTTAAATTACCTGAAATAACCTACCCTCAATTGCCCTATTTGACGGAATTTTTTATACTAGATCAACAAACAAACACAATCGTATAATAAAAACGCTTATTCCCAAAGACAATTCTGATCTTTATGGTTGGAAGAATCTAAGGTGAAAGATTTAAATTTGTCACTGGCTAAATGCACGAAAACCATCATAAATGTATAATCAGACCATTCGTGTGCATTAATAGGCAACTAAGTTTTTTAAATTATTATAACACATTTTTAAGCGATTAATAATGGAATAAACCCAAAAGATGCACTCGATACACCGCAATATATAAGAATGTAATCAACACCAATACCCCATAATTATTATTGTATGGAAAAACAAACATATTTTCCAAATTTTGAATAAATATTTTTCAAATTAGTTTTTTATAACTGAAATGATTGCATAGATAATTAATACTATAGTACAATTTCAATATTTACCTAATTAATAAATAATATCAAAATAAATAGATTATACCATGTGAAAATACATATTATGTACATTTAAACACAATACACCTTCAAACATAAAAATTGTATAGGAGCGGTATTAAATTCCTTAAAAGTATTTTCCAACACGACATTTTAACGATTTAACATAAAATATAAACAGAAAATATTGTATATACTAAATATAAATATAAATAAATAAATTCACATAATTTCAACATTTTCTTAAAGTACTTATACTAATGCTATGTCCGCTATTCAATTGATAAAAATTACACAAAATTGTTGGATTACATTTATTGCACTAAAAAATGTGTATAAAATAAAATGAAATATATTTAAAAAAAATAAATAAATTACACACCATTGGTAAACCTAGTAACTATTGCTTTGTTTTTAGATAAAAATTTTAAATCATTTTATTCGTAATTTTAGTTATCAAATTCAAGATAATTTGATCCACATTTAGGGCCATGATAGGAAGTGATAGGGCAAGCGGCTAGGGCGATAAATTCTACTTTTATACTTGTACATAGTGTTGGTGTGTCGTTTTTTTTTTTTTTTCGTACATCTTATTTTTATATCTTAAATTTAAATATACTTACCAGTTGTTACCACGGATAAAAATAATACAAAATTAGAAAATCTATTTGAATCAAAAATTAAACAATAATTGTTATAATTATATCGTTCTCAAATACGAATCATTCCATATTACTATTTTATTCCTATCTAGATATCTATAATATTCATTTTCTACCGTCAATATACGAGTGTGTCATATCACAAAGCACTAACATGTTCTTATTTAATATTTTGAATAAAAATTTTAATAATTTTTTTTTTTCAATTATTAAAATTTAAAATAGGGTTTAATCTAAAATAAAAAAAAAGTGGTGTACACTGCACAATATAAAACATTTCCCATACAAAATACAGAAAACAATAATAACTGTGAGAAAAAAACAACAGAAATACAATAAAAATCACATCAATACGAATCGTATAACGAATATAATTTGATATACAATTTTAGACAGTAATATTTTTCCAAATTAGAATAATTTTCTGTCGCACATGGTAGTTTTCCTTTACAATTAAGAAAATTACTAAGAAAATCAAAAAATAACGTTATTAATGTACCAACTATACAACGAATATTCTATTAAAAACGTTCTTTACTCCAAAACTTTACTCAACTATTTCTACCAAAAAAAGTTTTTATAGACATCAAAAAACAACATTGTAAAATTTGCAATATATTTCTCACTTCACATAGAATCTGAAATGTTGATTAGTTCATACTAAAAATACCTACCATTTAATTTAATATTTTATAATTATAAATTAATAATTTATCCCAAGACTAAAGTTTCTCTAAAATTCTTACCAAATAAATACGTATTTTTTATGCAATTAATTTACCCTCTCCTATGTTTTAGATCCCAAATTAACAAGATAATGTATTGGTTTTAAAATGATAATTTTTAATGTTAATTTAGCAAGTACTTAAGATATAATATCATGATATTCCTTGTAATAGAATTATTAAAAAAAACTATATAGGTAGCTGCAGCTAAAATTATTTTATGACAAAATCTAGCTCTTAAACAATTTTCAAGTTTGAAGCCCGGGTACAATGCATCCCCTGCACCCCCAGTAAGTCCAACAACGTGCATAACAGTATTAGTTTATAATTTCCAAGGTTATTTTTTTTTATGTATTTCAATATGTTTATCCATTTTTTCCAAGCCTGTATTCACTATATACTATATTATAAATGTTTGGGGATATCATTTTTTTTAAACCTATCTTCACCCATATTTGCGCTAATGGAATAGGGGCGGCAAAAATTGGTTGCCTTATGGCAGCGGTCCTCACTAGGATTTTAGAAAGGGCCAAATAATAATTTTGAAAATTACTTGCGGGCCGCATACATTTTTAATGGTGATGATTAAAAAATAAAAATAAAAATGTATAAATTATATATTAAT